>JAUYWI010101060.1:0-11529 GCA_034780595.1 Parotoplana pacifica | reverse complement strand
TTTGTATATAATTGTATGTATATAATTGTATGTATTTGTAATTAATATATTAAATATGTTAATATATATAAATTTATTATCATCGTATTTTAAAACCTTAAATCGGCAAAAACTTTCTGCGCGCGACTATACATATAAGTCAATCCTTTCCAATACTTTTGTGAGTGCAGAGGAAATTATTAATGAATTTGTTTTCATTAAATTATTTAGCCATCGATAACTTTGGAGTTGGAGGTAATAAAAAAATTAATTAAGTATACCTAATAAATATATACTAAAACCAAATTAGTGTTTGGATTTTCACAATTGTTATTTACAATTAGAAATTTCATAAATAGGTAGAACTAGATAAATCCAAGGAACGTACCATACTGATTAGTGTATTTAACAGCTACGTCCCTAATAGGTCCTACATTTTACCTTGCCTTTCGCAGTTTCACAAATAAAATTATAAGTATTTTGGCTTAAAAAGATAATTTAAACCAACACACTATATTTATTTTTTTTGCATACGATTTGAAGAGAACCTACCCTGAAAAGATTTACCTATTTTTTATTTTTTTTGTAAAGAGTACCGATTTCGGGCCCGATAAGGTCATATCGGCGAAACATTAAAGTTTGTCCGATTGATTTTATTTTTGATATGTTTTAATTAATTAATTATATATACATTACACAGAACCAGAAGACATTATCGTATGACAAATAAAATATACAAAGTGTAAACAGAATTGTATGCAATCAAATATTAAAGGCCAAGAGTCACAGTGGCTACTTTGTTTTTGGAAGGCTATTCCATAACGGGATTTCACGTTGGAAGAAAGGGTGAAGGTGGGTATTTGTTTTTGAGTGTGGCATCTGTAGGCGCTGGTTATGGCCCCTTGAAGTTGATGTATTTCAAATGATGTAATTATCCATTGGAATGTCAACCAAACCATAAATGATTTTGTAAAACATTTGTCTTGGTTGGAGAGAAGACCACTTGAGATCCAGTAGCAGTAAGATGACACTGCTTGTGCGGCGGTAGTCATTAGATCAAAATCTTGCAGCACGACGTATCGATTCTAATTGGTCTATGTGAGATTTTTTGTGTGGACACCAAACTACTGAGGCGTACTCTAGAATAGGTCTGCCCATGGTTTGTAACAAGTTGATTTAATTCTGTCGATATTTTTGGAGGTTTTTCAGAAATGCTAACGTGGAGTTGGCCTTTTTAGTGGTGATATTGACAAGTCCTAGGTACTTAGCGGAAGACACTGATTGTGGATTTTGTAGCTGGCATATTGCGGGTTTCTCTTTCTATGTACTTGTAAGATTTCACATTTTTATTTCATCAACCATTTATTTTCCAGTACTGGAGAACAAGTGGATCATCTAGCATACTAGACTCTCATCTGCAAACAATCTTGTTGTCGATGAAACAGTTGTTGGTAAGTCGTTTATATAAATTTAAAATAACAATGGCCCTAACACAGTGCCTTGGAAAACTCCTGATGAGACTGCACTGGTGGGCGATAAGTGATTTTTGAGTTCTGTTCCTTAGACAACCGCATAGCCATTTGTGGATACTTTCATTTAAGACACTTTGTATAAAAATCTTTTGTGTGGAACTACATCAAATGCTTTTGAAAAATTTAGAAGAATAGCATCAGTTTGATTAGATTTGTCAATGCTAGCGGCCAGATCCTGAATACACAATAACAATTGTGAGACTGTCGACCTATGTGTTGCGCATCTGAGAGAGTTATGAAATTTGAGGTGTTAAATTATATGTTTGAATATGTGTTCCATGAACTTACTACAAATACAGGTTAACGAGACCGGTTTGTAGTTAAAAGCTATCGATCGATCACCTTTTTTGAGTATTGGGGAGATATGCGCAGATTTCCATTCAGTTGGGATCGTTCCTTCAGTAAAAATAAGTTGGAATAGATATGTTAGCACAGGAGCGATAGACTGGGCTGTTTCTTTTAAAAACTGAGCAGATATACCATCAGGTTCACTTTGCTTTGTTAATATTAAGATTCTAGAGTACCTTAGTTGCACCATGGACTGTAACTTGGACGTTTTTAATATTTGGCAGTGGCCTAGTATCTGGATGTGGAATGTTGGAGGCTGGTACTTCCTGCGTAAAAACTGATAACAATTGGTTGTTCACCATTGTCACTTTTTGTTTTGTATCACTAAAAAGTGTTCTTTCTCTAATAAACCTAAACAAGAATTTGCGTTCTAATTTGGTTAAAATATTTTCGAGCAGTTTACTGAATTTATCAAGGGATGCGACCCCCACCCCAAGCTTACAAATTAGATCAACCATATGAAAAGAAATAAATTGCGTGATACAAGGAAAGACTAGAAATACAAGTGCGTGGTGCCAATTGGAGTTGAGAAATCAATAGCAAATTATTACATCGGTAACCATGTCATGTACTCAGTTTTTGTAACTTCTGTGGTGCCTATAAATGGTAGATATTTAGTAAATATATCGCTTATTCAAGTACAACTATCTAATTATTTGTAATTTTTAAGTTTCCTATAATTTATTTTCCTAAATTTTGAAGATTTAAAAAAAAAATAAGTCGAATGTGTTTCTTATAGTTTAGAAGACTTATTTAATTAGTAGTTTCAGTAAATTAATTCTGACAGTCTTGATATGATATAACTAAAATCCCTCAGTATAGTAGGTACATAGTCATGTCTAGGTATTAATCACAAAATATATTTTTTATCAGATCTGATAGAAAGATCCGGTAACCATTTTTTTAATCAAAAGGAAATAATAATAATAAACTATCTTGAGAGTAGCTAATATATTTAGTTTTAATTTATTGAAATATTTTTATTTCAATTTCTATATTAGTTGGTGCATCGTAAAAATGGTAGATATCTTTTGATTAACCAATTATTTTAAAATCGTTCACATTGGTATGTGCATTCAATTCTATTATTGTTATGTTTAGGTAAATGATATGAAGATAAAATGCTAGTAGACTACCTAATAGAGAAAACAAGAATTTTTCAGTAAATTTGTAAATGTAGTCTAGGTATTTCTGTAACAAGCTTTTCAATTGATTTTCTATCTATTCAAAATGATATTTTTGTCGAAACTTATAATTTTGAAATATTGTATTGTTAAATTGACATTAAACAATGTACATACATATGACAACAATTTATTATTTTCACAGTTTAAGGATATCAATTTTCTTTTCACATAAAGCCATGGGAATAAATAATTCTAAGGAAATTGCACTGATTATAATACCTACTAATACATAAATGTAGTTCACTAACAGAGGGTACTTAACATCTGGTGTTTTTACAGACATTTATAATATTGGATAAATATTATTGTTTGTCTATTTGTTCAATCTTCGAAGAACTGCAATTAATAACTTAGATCATAATTATGTAGAATTTAGCTAAACAAATCGATTTTATTTTGGTAAATCTATTTAGAAATGCTGAATGAAATAGTTCGGAAATTTCAGCATTCATCATTTGTCTATTATTTTTAATATTTTGTTTTGACTTAACTAATAAGTTATACTAAAAAAAATAACTTAAGAAAATTTGGATTGTGATTCTGGCTTTTGATTAGATTGCAACAAGATGGCAATTCTTTATTGTTAAAAAAATAGTAATAAAATATTTGACAATTTAATTATCAAATATTGGTTTCTGGAATATAACATATTTAGCTTTAAAAATGTTGCTATCAATAATTTTTAGGAGCATTTAACAGTAATGCCATACCTCGTAGGTATTTTATTAATGGTCAAGTATAAATATTTCAAGTGTTTTCTGTTACTATAGATAATGTAGTTAATATCAAGAATTATTTTAACAGAGCTATAAACCTATATTTTAAATTAAATTTTATACATTTTAAGTTTTGATGGTCTTTTTTTCTTGACTAAAATACTTACTTTTAGGGAACTTTAAATGTGTGCAAGTAACTACCTAACATAAAACCCTGATCTTTAAAAGTGTATGATAATTCATTATGAATGGAAAAAATATTATGTAGGAAACACTAAATGATTAATGATTATTTTGATTTTGATTCAACATTTTTACATAACTTTATTATTTAAGTACGTACTTAAATTTATATTGATTTATTCGTTATATTATATTTAAAACTCTTTTATTTTAGGACATTATTTGTGCTTGGACTTTTTATTAAGAACATTGTGGTGACAGTCACTTGTTTCTCCAATAAAATTAAATTTGAATAGTTTTCTATAAAAGTTGAATTCTGAGTTCTAATGTGTTGACATAAATGATTGGCATTTGTTGAGATGTTGGCTGCAAGATTAAAACAGTTAGTCAAAGCATCAGATTATAATTTTAATCTGACAGCTATAATATTATTTTATAGAAGTGTTTTTTAAAAATGAAATAAACATTTTATTTACACATTTTCAAGATCAATAAGGTACATGAATAAAATTTCTCATATCATCCATATGATTGTTATATTCAAGTTTAGTTGATATTTTTTTTCTAGTAGGTACTTATTTCTTTATTGTAACATTGATTAAAATATAATTTTATGAAATTTGTAATAGAAAAACCATTGAGACAAATACTATACGAACCATTTTAAATTTTCATTTTAATTTGAATACAAATGAATATTTTATTTTACCTGTATTTCATTAGGTATGTTAAAACAATTTGCTTACCTCGATATATGACTTATAATGGCCAATATTATTGATGTTTCATTTTATATAGTTTACATAATTTATAAAATTAGTATTTCGACAACATATATATTTTAATCAATGTTACAATAAATTAAATTAAACTAAAGAAAATGGTTTTATATACATTAGAATTTATTCAGTTTAGCGCAAGTCCTACACACTTTAATTCGAAGTGTAATGTATTATAATTAATGTACTTTTATCTGTTTAATTATCATATAAATTTGTTTAATTGATATTAATGATTTTTAAGATATTATAATTAAACAAATCAAATGACCAAATTTTCAGATTAAAAATAAAATATCAGACGCAGGTATTACATCCTACTTGTATATGATTTATCAAATTGATTTCAGCTAAAGTTATGGCACATATTTCGACCTTTGTCGAAATTAAAATAATTCTAAGTTATAATTGTGTGGTTTGGCAGTTTTTGAAGACAATATGAAAAAAATATTGTGTTTAAAATACAAAATAAAACATACTACTTTTTAATTATTTGTAATGAAAACTAAAAATTAGTGATTTTATAAACAGCAATCACGATAAAAACTTTATATAGACAAATATAATGTCCAACCATTTATTCATCAGGCAGTGGCTAGTTAGTTTTATCCAAAATTTACCAATTTTTCCAATTATACCCACCAAATTTTCTTTTCTTTATTCTTTTAATTATGAGCAACCAAATGAATAAAATCTAAAATTCTTCTACTGATGAATTCAGTTTTTTTTGTAATATTAAACAAAATTCTGTTGGAAGATAAACATTGTTCGCTACCAATTTTATTATTAATATTTTTTATGTTCACACATAGGAAATAGTGTTCATACTTTCTGGCTTGCATACTAAATACTAGACAACTTTCAATCATTTAGAAATTGTACTGTTATTTTTCCTTTGGGATTGATAGTTAATTTAAGTAAACTTGGTAAAAAAGTTAAATTTTTGTTTAAATAATATTATCAGACATTTGTACTTCAAACGCTAACGAATGCCTCTTCTCGGAACAGTAATAACAATTTAAAGTTATCAATAAGCTTAGAAAGATCAACATACTGGGCATACCTATTATAATATTATTCTAGCAGGCTTTAAATAATCAATAGCTAATATGTCGAAATTTTATTACAAAATTAAAAGGCAGAAATTAGGTATTTAAAAATGTTAATTCAATCTGTAACAAATGCAAATCATCAGTTTCCCTAAAACCAACTAGTTAGCTTAGTCAGTTTTTACAGATTTAATGATTGTCATCTTTACTCTACCTAGGTAAGCGGTTCAAATATTTAATAGAACCTAGTAGCACATAAATTCTATGGCATTACAATTTAATACTAAATTCTACAAATTTTTTATAAAAGCAAACGTGATGATTAGAAGAAACTTGTTGATGTTTGTTGAATGAGCTATTTCAAAAAGTTGAAGATTTGACAAAATATTGTTTCTTGGTGTATGCATAATATAGGGTGTCCGGAAAGGTATTGTATTTTTATATTATAATCGTTTAGTACCTACACAAGTACTTTGGAAACATTCATTGACAAAATTTATATTTAAAAAACAAAAATCAATATGGGGCCGTCACGTCATCAGGTCCAAAATTTAAGTATGTCCAATTGACTTCAAATTTGGTGTGTAGGTCCACTATGCGATCAGTAGCACCAATCCATAAATATTTCCCCGAAAATATTGATTATTGATTTTGGTTCTCCAAAAATTGATCTTTGCCTCCAAAAATATTGATTATCGAGTTTTTGCCCGCAATAATCAAAAGTCAAACATTTTTTTGGGAAATATTTATGGATTTGTGCTACTGATCGTATTGTGGACCGACGCAGACATTTTTTATTTTTGAACCTGATGACGTCATCAACCCCCATATTGATTTTTCAAGAAAATGTAAATTTTCTATCAATGAATGTTTCCAAAGTACCTGTGTATCAAATAAAAATGAATATTTCATAATTGTTTTACTAAAGACTATAATATATAAAAATTCAATACCTTTCTGGACATTTTTTACACCAAAATCAGTTTTTGATAAGCAAAGGACATTTTGTAGAGAAAGTGGTATTTCTAAAATAGACTAAAAATGGCTAACGAGCCTTATGACACTAAAACTAGTAAAGCTATATGTTTTAAAAGTATAATTACCTAATGCTCAAAGTAGAACACAACTTGAAGTGAAAGTAACTGCTGTTTTATTTTAATAAATTATATTCTTTTTAGAAACATTCATATAAAATGCCAAATGTTCAATCATAAATGTTTTTATTATATTAGCTGTATCATCTTTTTCCCGAGCCCCGAGCACTACAACGCTAGTGTTGACGAAATACATTGGAGAATTAATTTGATTTCGACTAAATCTTGTCTTAGAAGCAATTAAATTCTGATGGGAAAATTGTTCAGTATACTCATTTAATGAACATCTAGGGTAATTATTTTGATTAACTTTACACGCTTCCAATAGGATATTCGAGTTTTTATACCTATTGGTATTCTGTATTTAATATACAGTCAAGCAACTCACACAAATCAATTTACAAACAACGGTTATTGTGTATATATTTGATTTATGTTTGTTGCAGAATCACTGTACTAAATATTAATACTTTTGTGTTTCTTTTAAACGTATAGTATACAATCTCTCTTTGTTAGACAAGAAATTTCTATTTGATTTAGAATCAGAACAATATTTTACTGGTCGAACAATTAGATAATGATTTTCTTCAGACAATATCATCAATAGATAAATTAATTTTGAAAAACATTTAAACAGTTACATAAAATCTGTCTATCTTAGATAGATAACTACACGACCGCGGAGTTCAGCTAAAAAATTCAACGTATGAAAAACAGTGATTTAAACTAAACTTAATATAACATTTTGCTTTTATTTGATTGTAATTTTGCATTTTTCTAAACTTGCGGCTTTCTGACACGGTGTCTAACTTAGGACGGTCTATGCTGTCTGTTTTTTTTACGTGTATCATTCCAACACTGGAATATGGCTCCGGGGTGCCTACCGATTTCTCAATAATATACTTTTAGTTTTGAATCACGCTGAAAAACAAACAAAAATTATAGTTTTATTTACTTTTCAAAATTATAAGGAATATTAGATGTTGATTCTGGTAGCAAACAATAAGTGTATACCTCGTCCTTTATTATAGAATTCTGTAAGCTAAGAGCAAAACAAAGCAAAGTTTACTTCCTAATGTCGTGGATTAACTACTACATTTTATTATTATAAGTATGAATTCTATTTATAGAGAAAGAAATTTGAACATTTTACCAACTTTTGACTATCGCTTTTTAATACATGTCTATACAATTTATATTTTTATTGAATACTTTGAAAAAGAGTTTATGTTAACAATATATAATTTCGGATCTTCGCTTTTATTTAAATAATTTTGGATCAATCTGTAGGTATGTAGCTGAGTATCTAACACATCTGCCCTTCAATCAATTTTTAACAAGGGTAAATTAAAAGTGCATGGATAGTATTCTAGTTGAAATAAACTAAATTTTAATTAAACATTTTGACATATATCCTAGTTTTAAAAAAAAAATTATTTTGAATATGTAATGCATGACAATATCAGGAACATCCTATTTTGTTAACAAATAATTCGTAAATATAAATAAAACTGTTAACTTTTCTAACCAGAAACCTAAAATCTAGTTTCAATACTGAAATTTTATGTTAATAGTTGTCATTTTCTTGATGGGTTTATATTAAAAATGAGTAAAAAATTATGAAAAATATACATTTTTTTAAAAACATTTATAGAAACATGGCAAGTTTTTAGAAAAAATGGTTCTGTTCAGATCATTTTCCATATAATTTATATATTGTTTTTAGCACATTACCAAATGGTATTCTAAATAAAACAGAAATGTCTTTGAAGAGTCTACAATTTGTGATAAAAATGCTTAAAAAATGTAGAGTTGGATTGAACCATAATCTATATGTGCAAAAATACTTTTTGATTATTAATTGACATCCAATGTTATCAGAGAAAATATCAATTAGTTACTTAAAAAGGAATCCATTGACATTTTTAATATAGGTAACTGCATTTTCAAATAGTTTTTTAAACAATTTTTTTTACTAATGTTGTATGTAATAATATTTGAAGGACTGCTTTAAAAGTTGCTGCTATATATTACTATTTACAGAAATCATATTAGATGACCTATTCGTTAGTTTTAAGAGATTGCCTTGATATTGACAAATACACAAAATATTACCAGTGCAAAATATATAGATAATATATGTAGCAATATAAATGTTAATTACCCATGTACTCAGTAATTAATGGTTCGTTACAATACAACCCATACATGCAAATATAATAATGTAACCAGCTGCTACCACAAATAAAAGACTACAGGTTTGTCCCAATTTAAAACTTTAACAGTAACAGCTAATTATATACATTTTATTAGACAACTCTAAAATATTTAATATACATAATAAAATTTAAAAGTCAATTAAAATCGATTCTATTCCTCATAATTTTTTTAATTATTTTGGTTACAATTTATCCTGGCTCACAATTATTGTAATCTAACAAACTTTTATATTTAAAATTATAAAAAGTAAATGTATTTGCAATCAGCATCATAAAAAGTCTTTAGGAGTAAGCTTTATAAGTACATACGTAAATAAATATGTAAGTACCCTGGTAAGTAAATCGTAATTTTAGCAAGTAAATAAGTAAGTAAGCAAGTAAATTAATAAATATGTAAGTATTTAAATTTAGTAAGTGAGCTAGTAAGTGGTAAATAAATAAATTAATAAGTAAGAAAATTAGTAAGTTGTAAGTAAGTAAATTAGTAAATAAGTAACTAAATAAAATTTAGTTAGAAAGTAAGAAAATTTAGCAAACATGTAAGTAATAAATATGTAAATTAGTAAGTAGTAAATAAGTAAACAAATAAATCTGTAGGTAAACAAGTATTTGTTTAAAAATGTATATGTTTGCTATTAATTTGATTGAACTTATCTAACTCTTCGTGTGATCACTCATTCTATAATTGTTTGAAAAAAGAAAGGGTTTAATCGACTTCATGAAATTTGACATACTTTGAAAAAATAATCTGGTGAAAAATAAAATTAGACAATAATTGTAAAATGTACCTACTTATTACAAAGAAAAAAATCATTATGAAAATATTACATTTGTGATAAGGTTGCGAGCTGAACAGCCTGTAGCCGAGTGGCTAGCCCGCTGGATTCGGATCGGGAAGTTACTTGGCGGACAGGGCTCCAAAAGTACTCAGGGACTAGATAACCCATCTCCGACCGGACCACCTGATAAGTGGTCAAGGTGTCCATGTGAGATGGTCTTAGTCATTTGGCGGTCAATGTTTTCGGCCACCATGGTGTCTATGGGTACTGGCTACCGTATGTAGCTTGCGAAATGAACACACAATACTGGGTCATAATATTAAGGGCTATTGTTGTTGTGATTAGTTTCCATTATTAGGAGCCTGCCCGTTGGGTCCAGAATACGAAGCTGAAAACCAATTAAATTTCAGAAATTTATTTTTGCATCTGTGAGAAATCTAACGATTGGAATCCATTTTTTAAATGTAGGTATGCCTTGTTATCATAAAAATAATTTAAATAAATGTGGCAAAAGTTTATCATAAGTACACCATGTATCAATTAATTAAAATGATAATTAAGTTGATAATAAATACAAAGTTTATTAGAATAACTTTTAAATTAACCTCCGTTGTTGTCACACATAAAAAATATACCTGGTGGTCACAGGGGGTATTGCCCTCCTAGAATTTCATACTTCCCGTGTTCTATTGGGCTGAAATTTGGTACACAGGTACCTTAGAAAGATTCACCGAAATGGGGGCCGATGATGTCATCAGGTCCAAAAACTGAAGTTTGTCGATTGACTTCAAATTTGGTGTGTAGGTCTACTTGGACTTAAAAAATTCAAATACAGATTTTATTTTGAAAAGAATATTGATTTTGTTTTTTTGTTAAAAAAGCCTTGAAATTTATAATTCAGAAGCTATCTCAACAATGTATTAAATTTTGAGATGTCTCATTTTTATAGTTCCTGAGATATATGAGGGCCAACCGTTTTTAATAAATGTTTTCTAAGGTAAGTTGGTCATCGTTTATAATATTTTGTAATGACTTTCTAAATCATTTTAGTATTTTTAGATGGAATTCAGTCACTAAAATAGAATTTTTTTAAATTCCATTTTAAACAAATCGTTTTGGCCCGGGCCCAAACTCACTGGTTCTCAATTTCAGACTTTGGATAGTTTTACTGCTTGACACACTAATAAAGTATTAGGTAGGAAATATATGCCAAATTTGAAGGTATTCCAATTTATGAGTAATCAAATTTCCAATATTTCCTATTTAATATATAGAATATTCAGAAATAGCCAAATTTAGGCACAAATTCATTGCTTTTTTTCGGTGAATACTATTTCTTAATTTTTTAAACATTTTTTAGCATGCAGTTCGGTACATTTCTTCAAGGTTTAAAAAAATTTCATAATTTTTTCTGTGGCAACAATAAATTTTTTTTAAATGTTTGACTCTTATGTTGCACTCTATGGACAAAATCAATATTTTCAAAATTCCGGAACGTACAATGAAGTGTTTGTAATATATCTGCCAAATATTAATCAATTTTACCAATATCTTACTTCAGAATATTTTTTTTGGTGAAAAGTACATTTTGACCATTTTGTCCCGTCCCAACTTCAATTTTAGAGGGTCGTCAGGTTACCTTGGGTGGGGGGGGGGGTCAGAGT
>JAUYWI010101049.1:0-11531 GCA_034780595.1 Parotoplana pacifica | reverse complement strand
GATACGATGTTTTGTTAATTCGGTGTAGATAGTTATGGAGAATAGGGCAATGGTTGTTCCAGAGTTGGTGGCAGAGGCTTCGATTTCCCTTGTTTCGTTGTATTCAGGATGTGTGTCACGGTCTCTGAGACCTTGATTTCATTTGATGACGAATTTTGCGATTCTCAAGGGGGAAGAGAACTTTAAACTGAGTGAAATCACAACCACAATGCGAAGGAATCCACTGAATCCAGTCATGTATGTGTATCAGGTCTAGGGACTTCAGAAGTTTCCAAGTAATTTTGTTAGCAAAGTTTTCTTAAAAACCATGGCCTTTGGCGATTTTGGAGATAGCAAATTATGCGTCGCTGAGAATGATAGGGTACTTGATCTGCATAAGGTTTGGTCGTTGTTAGGAATTTTGCTGAGAGCTTGATTGATCCTATCCAAAACTTCTGAACTGAGCAATTGGGCAATGACAACAACGTTGATATCCTGGCCCTCCAAGGGGTATATTTTCCTAAATCCTCGACCATCAAGATTAGGTATTCAACGAACACCTCATCTTGCTTCACAAATGCGATCGCACCCTATTTTGCTTCACACCGGTTCCAAACACTCATGGAGATGATGTTGCCATTTACATCTCTGACGACTACAAGTCTACAAGTATGCGCTTAGCAAGACGACCACTCCTATTCACCCTAGTGACAATACGACGAAATGGGTTGGTGCTCTATCCATTCACCTGGAAAAAATGTCTAGCCTGAACATTTATATTCCCCCATCCGTATTTCCAGGACTGATCAACGTGTCAATAACTTCGATCCTAATTATCTCTCTACTTCCAATAACACCTTCATCGCCGATGAGGTTATTGCTCACCACCCTTCTTGGGATGAGAAATACGATGAAGCCGACACGTTAGGTAAGAAAATTGAAGACTGGACCGACAACCATGACTACACCATCCTCAACGACGGTATCCCAACTCATCTCCATGAAAGTTCAAGAAATACTTCTTCTTCTGACCTCTCTTTGATCAGCAATGATCTCTCCCCCTATGTAGACTGGAAAAAACACTGAAGACCTTGGCAGCGACAATCTCCTCATCATAACATCATTATAGACTCCAAACGTAACATCAAACTTGACAAATCTCGCATCACTAAGTGGTCCTAGCAGTTCACTCGTGATACTGAAAAGGAGTTCACCGCTCCCTCAAATTAACAACCACAAGTCTCTTCTACACGACTTTATCAAAACCATCTCCTGTGCAGCCAAAACTAATATTCCTAGAGTTCGCAAGAATCCCAACCCTGGTGGAACAACAACGTTGAAACAACTGTAAAAGCTAGAAGCTAAACAAGAAGCTGACATCAATCCTAGCAAAATGCCTGACTGGATCAAAGCAGCTAACAATGCTAAATATACCATCACGGTAACTGAATAAGCTTTGTCAAGAATGACTTATCCAACCGCACCAATCCGAAAAGACCATGCAATACCGCGGGAATTCCAAAGGCAACCAACCCAGGACATCCACTTATTGTCAACATCAATAATCATGAGAAGAAACTCATCACAGATCGTCAGAATGCCGACGCTTTCATTGATGAACTAATTTTACCATCACAAACAGAATAGGTGTCTAAACTGCCTCGATAAACCCTCTGATACCGAATTAAACAAAGCTATCAACAACATACCCAAGAGAAAATCTGTAGGACCTGATGGCCAACATCTAGAATTAAGCTGCCAATCACCCATTTTCTTCTTTTGTTCTCCCAGCGGACACAATTGATCCAGTAATCTTCCCCGCAGTCTATACAAATTCCGTTATCAGAAACTCAAATCCTTTTATGGTAGTAGTTGATGAGGACATGGGCCGCAATGACCTATTCTCTACTGGTGGTTCTGGCAATTATCGTCTTTTCTTTGTATATACACTTGTTTGAATCTCCTGTCACAGGTAAGTCGGTATTCGATGTTCTCTTTCAAGACAGCTTTAGCCACATTATTATTGTGGCGACATCGTTCTGATCTTCTAGCCTAACTCTTTTTCATTACTCTATGCTCTTTTTGCTTTCTTGTCAGACCAATATGTCCAGGCATCAACTTCAAAGTAATAGAACTGTAGGAGGAATTATCACAGAGCAGACTTTTGATGGATACTAGTTTTTCGTAAATTAATACATAAAAAGGGTAAATATGAATTATGTATAAGCGCGAAGAGTACAATTAATAATTAATAATTGAGTTTTAAAATTTTAACTATATCTTTTAATGGGGTTTCTACTAAAAACAAAAATATTAATATTAAAAAATAGTGATAAAAATGATAAATACCAGTAATAGAAGTTAAAAATAGTAAAAATATGAACAGTTATAGTACCTACTAACATATAAATCAACAATATAATGAAATCTATTGAAATGACTTTTTCCAGGTATTAGGTTCCCATAATTAATGGGCGTATTTTCATGGTAGGGCGTACTTATACTTGATTTCGCCCCCCCCCCCCCCTAACTCTGAGTGCTGAATCCACCACTGTAATTTACCATGTCTTGCATGATCTTGTGTAATTTAGTCAGTACCATAGAGATACACCTAAATATATACCGCATTGATATGTATCGACATATCAATGGTCAGAGCCTATTCCATTTAGAATTTCGCAGTTAAATTTACATACCTACCTACTTATATTTTTTAGTTGAATTCAAAACAGTTTTGTTTGTAAGAAATTCCGAAGAATGTCGATTCTATTTTTATAAATAGATTTTCTGTTTACGTCAATTTTAATTTACTAAAATAGAACTGAGTTTTAAGAGTTAGATCTTGTTCTGTTAATAAATTTTCTTTCTAAATGTTTATTGTTGATACTAATTGTAATTGTCTTTAATTACATATATATGTACATTACTTTTTAATTATAATAATTTAACTAGCATTTATGAGAAAACGATAACAAAACACATTATATTTCTGCTTTTATGGTAATTACGAAATAATGACGTTTCATGACGCAAATCAACTTTTACTATATACATTTTTCTGATTGGTTGTAGTATTTTACTACATGCCATATATGGCTGTCTAAGATTTACAACTCATTGATAAAAGTAGCAACTATCTAAAAGTATTATATTCACAGTACTACGTTCACTTCGTTCGCATCTAATTTCAGTTTACTTTATATATACTCAAATAACTACAATAGATTTAACTATTCTCTTCAATAGTATGTTGAATGATTCTGTGCAAAGATTGATCAACATGGGTGAACTATTTGACTTAAATGAACTAGACGCAATACATACTGGATATACTCCAACAAATAAATCTACCGGATTCTTTTCCAAAGTTGAAAATTTGGATACTCCAACACCAATGGACTTAGAAAGTAAATTCTTTAGCAATGATGAGCAGCCTTTAAACGGTAAGCATACTTACATGATTTTTTATTATTTTAATACCTAGTTTACAGGTTTATTGTTGTTGCTTTTTTAAAAATAATTTTATAGTTTGTATTATAATTTTCATTTGACTGATAGGAGTTGTAACTTACCTTACCTACTAGGTATGCTTGAAACATAAATTTGCAAATATTTATTGTCTTATCTCTAATTTAGTACCTATATTTCTTTGCAATACCATAGGAACTGTTAAATCAGCATGATTTATGTTATTATTTTATTTATAGGTTCACAACAGTTTCACTCCAGCTTGAATATCAAAGAGGAATATGGATTTAATTCGAGTCGTAACCTTCGTCAAGATTTACTTCGTCAGCATATTCTCTCTGCCACAGTTCAGCCTACCATTAAAACCGAAGATATCGAAGTGTCTAGCTACCATTCCGTATCACCTGTCTCCCAGCCACCTAATGAATACAATTGTCATGTTGGACAAACAGTCAATGTTCCTTTCACCAGTCACCAAACTACTGTTCGACATAGTCCTGAGTATTCCAGTATTCAACATCGTCAATCTCCCTTGGTCTATGCCGATTGTATTACTTGTCAGAGCAGTACCTATCCCTCTCCTGCTCACTCTGCTTATTCATCAGATTTCTATTCACAATCTGTTAGCCAACCAACTCCTTATGCAGCACATCTTCAAGGTCAACAATTGGTCTCAATGACACCACTTAATAGCACCCGCAGTACACCTCCTTTCAGTAACCCTGTTTCAAATTCCTACACACCTCCACAATCAAATTCTCCATCAATAGGTTCTTGTTACTCTGTAGAAGGTTATCCAAGTGTTTCTGTTTTTAGCAATGACTCTCTTCAACATATTTCCAGCACATTCCAATCAGCCAGTACTGTAGACTCATCGCTTCCAAAACCGCCATCTCTTATTTATGCGCAATCAGCAACTTTAAACTTTGTTTCATCTACTAGCAATAAACCAGTGCCAAACTCTTTGAATCCAAATGAGTCTGTGATTACTTATAAACCTTTGTCGAACGCTACACCCTCCACCGTTACTCCCAACACTCAACAGAAACGCCGCTTTTTGTGTACCGCTGATGGTTGTGATCGCAAATTTGCTCGCTCTGATGAACTAAACCGTCACATGAGAACGCACTCTGGTTATCGGCCCTTCCAGTGTGATTTCTGCACTAAACAGTTTACAAGGTCTGATCATCTCAAGACACATCGACGCACTCATACTGGAGAAAAACCATTTGCCTGTGAATTCTGTGACAAACGGTTTGCACGGTCTGATGAACGCTTACGTCATAAGAAAACTCATTTCAAGATTCGCGGAGCATCCTCCAAAACGGCCATGATACATGTACCTACAGTTTAAAATATGTACTTTTATACTTCAGGTATTCTTTAATTTAACAATACATACCATAAAAAGCTTAATGGCATAATGGATTACGCATTTGTCAAGTCATCTATTGTGTATGTATGTATATTAGTAAATTGTTTCACATAAAGATACGGTTGGACAATCTTGATATTGCCGGCAATTTTACAAAGTCTATCAGTTTGATTTTATTAAAATACCAAGATTTATGTATCTTTAACTATTGTGGTAATGAAATAGTATTAGCATTGTAAAGCATGATGTGTGATTGAAGAGTAAACTATTTATCGTAAGATTAGGTATGGCAGTGTGTAACCTAAATTCATTCCAGATTGTCAGTATTCCATACCCTCAACTGTACAAAGTATTATATTTGATATATTAATGTATTACTATAGAGTATTGAACCTTTTGAAAGTTATATTGGACTGACTTGTATATACAATGCAGACAAAACATGTACAGAATCAACTGGTGATGAGATGTAGATAGATACGCCCTGTGTACACATCTGTATTTGCATTTCAAGCAATTTTGTTATGCATATTATATTATAATGATTTAATATGGTTTGTATAAAGAAGCTAATATATATTCTTGTAAAATAGATAATTTATAAATTTTAATATTTTTTAGTGTGTTTATTACATAATTTGTTTGGTTTTATACGTATGTGTGATATTGTTTCGTTTTTATTATAATTATTATGCATATCTAAAAATATATATATTACAATTACTTCCAGTTAATTTTTTGTTCTACCTATAAATTTACAAATACAACACACATATTTTTTAACTATACCTATAAAATATTTTTTTGACATACCAGGACAGGTCTGTAGAAAATTATTTTCTTCACAAATAAATGGCTTTTAATCATTATTGTTTATTATTCGTTTCTAGATCATTTCTAGTGGTTTTACAATGATTTTATGCACTAAATTTGAATGTGAGAAAAAAAATATTTCTAAATATAGTAGACCATTTCTGATTTTGAATGCAGTTGTCGTCTTTTTACTTGGCACAGTAATATTTGACAAAAGATACACTAAAATATGAAGCATTACAATCAACTATAACATATTTTAAGAAGAAATTAAATTGACCATTTTATCTCAAATTTAGAATTTTTTACGTAATATAAATAATAAATTCTAACACAAATAATTTTTTAAGCAATATTTTTTGTCACGAGTATATGCAGATAGGAACTACACATTCCATACGAATTTAAAAGAAATTTATTCCATAGATTTTTTCGAAGCAAAATATAAAAATTATTGTTTTGACGCATCCTGGCGTCATTTATAAAAACAACATTTTCAAAAGCACGGTCAGATATTTTTTATCCACAAAGGGTACAAAAAAATAGCGTCAGTTTTTGTTATTTGTGTACAACCAACATACAATGAAAATTCATGACTACTATAATTTTGAGGTGTATATATTAAAATTATCAGTCAGTTACATAACTTAGGTCTGTGTTAGTTTTGTATCTTGTTATTTAGATAAGAAATGCTATTTTTTAATAAGATACGAAAATTATGTTGAAATTCCGTCATATTTGGTATATCTAAAATTTATCTGATAAGTACATACCTATGTTATTAGTGTACCAAGTAAAAATGTCACAATTTTGTCCAAAATTAGAAATTGAGATCCACTGATTTTGTGACCAGACCTGGTCAGTCCCATGAAACCAGGTTTAACACCTCAAAATTTTGATAACCAACAAAAGAAGTTAATCAAGTTATCCTAAAGTGGTTTGATTCGAAACCAACAGAATTTTTCAAAAAGGGCATTAATTCCATTACCAGATCGATGGGCTCGTTGTATTGAAGCAAAGGTGATTATTTTTAATTGACTGTATAAAAAGTATTGTAATATCAAATACAGTTTTTTTATTGTAATATCAAATATTGTTATATCAAATACAGTTTTTTTATGGGCAAAATCTATTGCAGACACCCTATATAAACATATATACATCAATTCAATTATTATCTAGCTTCAAGCTGGGTTTTTTTGTAAAATGTACAATTTGGTTAAATCTCACTTTTTCAGAAAGCAGTCACGCAACTTTGGATGATTTCGGATATCAAAATTATCTAAAAAAAACTCCCAATTACATGGTAATCTGTTGCAAGTCGTTTTTTAGTCATTTTCAAAATATTTTCAGGGCTTTGATTTGATTGAATTTTGTCACTAAAAAGTTTAAAAAATTTCATACCAATTGCTTTGAAATCTGGAACATTGATTTGAACTTATAAGAGGAACATATTTTAAAATTTCATGGTCATTGGTCACAACCTTTGATATCGACCAGCTCAAAGGGCCGAAAACATCAATTTTGAATGGACTACAATTGAACAATAATAAGAAATTTTGATTGAAAAATTATTTTGCTCCTTTCAAATAACTTACGACAATAAATTTGACCTATGTGTATGGCCCACAATTATTGATTTTTCACATTTAGGCAACTGTGATAAATATGAATGCCACATGTTTTAGTATTATTAACTAATATAGATTTCAGTTTTTAATTGTTCATACCTCGAGATACCAGAATAATAACAATTGGCAATACACACTTTATTTTGGTATACAGTTAATGATTGTGTTACGTTTCGAAACTATTTAAACATTAGCAAAGGTGATGCAGTTAAGCTAGAAGGGTGTACAAGAAATCACCTCCAGTTTTAATTTAAGAACGCTATTTTTCCCATTTAATATAGTATTATGGGTGAAATTAATACAAAATGTTAATCAATTAATCGAATACAACTCAATCAATACAAATGTCATAGACGGGTTGGTTCATATACAAAATGGCCACCATTTTCATGTTGGTATTGACGAATTCGTCCACGGGTCGAAGCACAAATGTTATAACACAGTTTCATCAAATAACTGGAAAGCGGCGATTATTAATTTCTTAAGATGTTCAATGTCACGAATACGGATTCCTTGATAATCCCCCAAGCAACAAAATCCATAGGAGATAAATATGGACTCCATGGAGGCCAGTCTACCGGGCCACTTAAAATGATAAAAAATGAACATTGAATAAATTCCGGATGTTGTTAAGAATGAATATTATTGGCTGTATGTATGCTTAATTTTAAACTGGACGGTAAATTTTAGTACCTACACACTACTGAAAAATCAATAAGAGCCAATAGGAGATGAAACACAGTTAATGATAAGATAAGCATAGATACCTAATTTAATATATCGGAAATGTCAATGGAAGGTTTATAATCATTAAATAAGTTTTGTACTAAAACCAGTCATATCAGATTTAATTGTAGATAACATTTTCAATTTAAAGGCTAGCATATTATTGTGAAAAGACATGTGTCTAAATAAAAACACAAGAGGAGGAGCATTTTTTGTGTTCCAAAATACGCGTCTATTGGTTCTACCTATGTGTTTGGCCTATACGGGTTGTTCCAGAAGTAGGGTGTAAATCTCTCAAAAATAAATATTGATTGGATTTGTAATGACAGTCTTATTATGTAATCTCATTTACGTAATCTTATTTCAATTTTAGTGAGTGGAATAAATGACTTCAATGTTTATTTAAGCGTACGTAATCTTATTTCAAGTTTCATTATTCACATTATTGTGATGGCACAAGCTGATCAGAGTCCCTATAGTATACTATTGAGTAGCGTATTTTGGCTGCATGGAAATGACACCGACCGACGGTAGAGTCTTTTCAACAACAGGATCAAAACTTTTATATGCATATAATTTATTCTGATGAGGCTGTTTCATTAGAGCGGTAATGTGAACTGACACAATTCGCGATACTGGTCAATGAAAATCTACATTGAATTGAAGCTACTCTTGTCCAAAATAATCCAAAAGTGATGGTCTGGGCAGTGATATGGGATGAACATTTACTAAGACCATATTTTTTCGATAATGTGGCTTTAGACATTCTTGGTGTCTATGCTAGATGACCCTCCACTGGCGGAAACCTTCAACGCATGGAACAACAGCTCACTTTTCAACTATTGTGCGGGATTTTCTGAATTATGATTTCAACGATAAATGGATTGGTAGACGCGGTGCGATCGAATAGCCACCTCGCTAACCAGATTTATCACCTCTTAATTTCTTTTTGTTATTATAATCTTTAAAAAAAGAATTTTGCAAAATAAATAATATTAATTATCTTAGCAGCAAAAATCGATAAATATAAAATTCATTTTTTGTTTAAATAATATTAACATATACTAAAATATGGCATTCATATCTGTTACAATTGCTGAGAAATAAGCCTAAATGTGAAAAATCAACAACTGTTGACCCTACGATATAGGTCAAATTCAAGAGATTATGATCGTAAGTTAATTGGAAGGAGCTAAATAATTGTTGGATCATTGAATATCAAAAATGTTTTATTATTGTTCAGTTATAGTCCTTCAAAATTTGAAGGTTTTGGCAATTTGAGTCTGTCCAAAACAAAGGTTAGGTGACCCATGATTTTGACATTTTAAAAATTCAAAAAAGTTCAAAAGTTCAAATCAATGTTCTAAATTCAAAGCAAATAATTCAGTAGTTTCAGAGATATGAAAAATTGGTCTTTAGAAACCAGCCTATAGTTAGTAGCGAACAAAACATATTTTGATATAAGTATTTTTTTATTATTTGACCGAACCTTGATTTTTCAGAGGCCCGTTATGTAGGAAAATATTTAGATCAAGGACTACAGTTGGTCGAAATAACGTTGTTTAATGCCAGCATATTAAGTATGGTTGAAAATATATAATTTAAGAAAGCTTACTAGATATTTTACATAAGGACCGATTATTTTATTGACGGTATTTCTATCTAATAGTTATCCATTCGCAATTTTTATTAAAAAAAACAAATATCATTGGATAACTAAAATTGAGTAGATTCCAGTTGTTTACATCAACTGTCGAATTTTGAACATGTTTATTAAAATAAGAAAAGGGCCTGAATCTCCAAAGCTAAAACCGATTGCTTTGAAATAGGACAGTGATCCACCCGAAATACACATGCTTAGTTTATAACATTTTACTTATAAAAATAAATGATTTTTTGTCCTTGAAGCATTCGCTTCAAAATCCTGTGAAGATCCCTGACTGCATTTTACTTAATATGTTACATATAAAACAATCTAACGTTGCATTATTGGAATGGTGGTTGGTCTCACTTTTAGAAATAATTATCTAGTGGATTTTAGATATAAAAGTTAGCTAATTCTGGTAATGTTTTTCATTCCATTGTTAAAAGTCCTAATCATATAATTAATAACTTAGTTCCAATTTTTTTACCTAATGATAAACGTCTGAATATTCCTTTTATAACTTCTTCTAAATACAAAAATAGCTTCATTTCTTTTTTAGCATACATAGACTATGTATGTTATTATAAATATGTACATTTGTGTTTCGCCATTATTTTATATATTATAATAAGTTTCTATTCCCATGAATTCTATTAAACATTGACTGACTGACTTACTCACTTACTTACACAAATAAGGTAAGTTTTCAGAATTATATATCATAGAATATAAAATTAATTTTATACCTACCATGTTGTAACAGTATTTTTAATTACAAAGTTTTATAGTTTACTAATAAAATTATATTAGTTGTGGATCTAAGCTATTTCATAAACTAAAACTTTAACTGACATTACTGATGGTGCTAAAAAGCGTTATTTATATTTTAGGTTAGGTAGAGTACCTAACAGTATTCTATTTCAAAATATGAAAAGATGATGACCTATGTACTTAAAAATAAAATTAGATTTAGTTATATAAAATTTAAGCGTAAAGAGTAGATAAAGACACTTCCATAACTAAACTCTTAAAAAAAGATACGATTTTATATTGGAATAAAAAGCTGCTAAAAAGAAATTGCCTCTCACAGCTTCAACCCGCTTGTTATAGGAATAAATTTTTGAGATTCAGGTCAAATAAAATTTCTGCTATTGACACCAATAAATACTTTATCTTTTATTTAAATCAAAACTAATTTTCAACTGTGTAAAACCATAGATAGTAAATGATATATAATTTAATATCTATTGTCAAAACCAAAAAAACTTTTTTCATAGGATCAAAAATTTCAAACAAACAATTGAAACCAAATTAGTCTAACAAGAGTGTCTCTTGTAGAGATGTCCTTGTGTACAACTGAAAAATTGTTCCTCCGTTTGGTTTACTTGCCCCAAACTCCCTCAATATTACTTCTATTATTTGTATTCAATGGCGGATTCAGGGAGCACGCCCGGAGCCCCCGTTTTCACTTAATGAAATAGATATTTGGAAAATTGTGATCTTGATTCGAAAAATCATAGTTTACCATTCATATTATTTTCGTAAGTATGTATACTATTCAAACAATAAATTTGAGATTTAGAAAACATAGAAAGAAAATCAGAATACAATGATACGAAAATCGGAAAAAAGGATTTAAAAAATGAGGTAGAATCTAGTCGAAAGTTAAATGATATTATAAAAATTTTCTTTGAATTATTTTTGAATTATTCCAGTTGGATTAAAGCATTTTAATTTAGCAATAAAAATATCTTCGTAAAACAATTTTTTATCTAATGTTCAATTAAGACTATAGTTTAATAAAGTGACTTTGAAACCATTGTTGTTGTTGTTGTTGTTGTTGTTGTTGTTGTTGTTGTTGTTGTTGTTGTTGTTGTTGTTGTTGTTGTTGTTG
>JAUYWI010101038.1:0-11532 GCA_034780595.1 Parotoplana pacifica | reverse complement strand
GTCACCTCCACATTGACAGCGGTACATAGAGGAGGATTTAAATGTAGGAGAGATCATATTTGTGGTTGCCAGTGGGGTTCGGAGTAAACCGTTTTTTGCCACCAGCTAAGAGATGCGTAACGGAGAGCTTTACCACCCATCAGAGCCGCCTGATGGGGCTGGGAAAAAAGGCTATGCTTGCCATCAGCCGGACATGTCCATTAAATACGACTGCTCCCGTTTGAGACCAGTTACCCTTGGCCATTCAGCCTCTCAACACGGTGAGAACGTCTTAGGCTTGGGTACCCTTATGGTCGACTCTAGATCCGCCGTGTTCTGTAGCACCAGGGTCACCTCATGGAGGATGTGGCTCTTCACCATACTCATACGGTCTTGCTTCATGAGAGGCTAAGGCTAATAAGCTCCGACATTAGCTGTATTGCTCATCAACGAAGCCTGTAGGATGGTGGACCCCCTAAACCCCAATTTCTTCCGTCATTTTCTTTAATTCCGGCATATATGATCATGCTGAAATTCGTCACACTAATTCAGAACACATTCTTGACCTTGCCCAGTTTATGTGGTTAGAAAAGAGATTCCGAAAATTTTATACTAGCAGCCTTTGATCATGGAAGTTTTTTAAACGAAACAAACCATTTTAAATTCGAATGTTTCAACTTTGATGGTCGTTGCCAGCCCAGAGGTTGCTGAAGATGAACTTACATCTCTCATACAAGAGAAATTATTTATAAAAGCATCATCAACTACATCGTAGTACTACCCATGGAAACAGAAATGTACATAGTACTCTGCAATCAATTTTCAGGGTTATAAATAATTCCTCTTGTATTGGTGTTTCACTGACTTCTCTGGGGGTGTTGCATCTAGGATTGGATTTAGCAACTCGAAGGCTCTAATATTTTATTCTAGAAAGTCAAACTGTGGTAGTTAATATGTAGATATAAATGTTTCATATAGTTTTTTAGCAGATTGATGAACTGCAGAAACCAGACTATCCCTCTGTCAATTTTAAATTAAAGCTGGAACATCTTGTAGTTGTTTGTTGAATAGATTATACCTTTATATCAACATGTCTACTGTATCATGAATAAATAATAGCATAATAGGCTACCAATATACAGTTAGGAAGAGTTATATCTACATTTTATTGTACTTAATTAGTATAATGGATAATGGAAATACAGATAATTTAATGGCTAGACCATGGACTTCTAAATAATAATACTATTTTTTAGAAGTCCATGGCTAGAACTACATATTACAATTTAAAGTATTGATTGTTTCTTGGGGATTATTATTTTTTATCACTTGTATGCATTACAAAACTCAAAAATATTTTATGACTTGATAATTGTATAATATTTTACTTGAATGCGTAGAATTGTATAATATATGTATCTCAATTTTTATTGACTCTTTACAGGTCCGGCCCTATTATTGGTTTAATTTTGATTGGCTTTGGCACTGGAGGCATCAAACCCTGTGTAAATGCCTTAGGTGGTGATCAAATTCCTGCAGGGAAGGTGGGTGTTGTTCTGTTTGTTTCAAATTTATTATTGGGATGGAAAAATATGTAAGGAGACAAAAGTGTAATGTACACACTTGCAGATAAAAGATAAAATCCACATTTAAATTAATCTAGATATATTACAATCTTCATTTCAATTAAAGATAATATCAAGCTAAACTAAAAGACAATACACACTGGAATCATTATATAAATGAAGAACCAATAAAATTACAATTTATTATTGAGCTTGTGTAATCCTTAGCATATAAAGGGTGGTGGAGGTGGTCACCCCCTAAATTTCTTTCAAAATTGCTCAAAATCGACTCAACCGATTTGGATTAAATTTTAGAGCTATGCACTAAATTTTCTCTTGAAGTAATTTATTGAGTGTTTGATCCAGTTTAAGGTCACATGACGGCCTTCTGAAAAAAGTGAGGTTGGTACAAAATTGCCAAAATATACTCTTGCAAAAAATCAATTCTGAAGTAAAACAAAAATATAATTGGTTAATATTTTGGAAGGTAGACTATAAACACCCCATTGTTTATTATTATATCATGTTTTTTGAAAATATTCATTTTTATGACTAGGCTGCAAAAAAATAATTTTTGTTTTTTGCTTTGACAAAAATCTATCAAATAAATCTTTTTTAAATTCATGCTTAACAACTGAAGAACATTCAATATAAAATACTTGTCAAAAAAAGTTATCATCCATTTGAAAATTCGATATTTAGATATGAAAAATGAAAAATTTAAGTATCTAATAACATGATGTATAAAGAATTGAGTGGAATGCTTTCGAATTTTAGAAAATATACTCTTTTTGTTATTAGGAGTAAAACTTACATGGCTTAATCCAGAGTTAGAAATTGAGGTTCACTGATTTTCAAACCAGATCCAGCCAACCCGTTAAAAATAGATTTTTCTCAAGTTAAATTTTAGGGCATAAAATCATTCAAAACTACTAAAAACTAGAAACTAATAAATCATTTATAGCCATTTATTTGTAAAGAAATTCACTTTTGAAAAAATATGGACTTGCCCTAGTATGCCAATAAATGAATAAATCAATTAAAAAAATTATGGATTTGTATTACTGAGTCTCCTATGACCCAGACACAAAATTTGAAGTCAATCGGAAAAACTTTAATTTTTGGACCTGATGATGTTACCTTATCGCCTCCCTCATCTACTCTTTTCAAAGAACATTCTGTTGATGAATATTCCCAAATTTCAGCTCAAACCATCTACAGGTAATCTGGAATCCTAGGGGAGGTAGGAGTTTATCCGTGGCCTATGTGAATTAACTTTTATCCACCCCTCCGTATAAAACTTGATTGTGTATAAGATTTATACTCGTAGGTGCAATATAATGAGAGCCGATTCAATGACACGGCAATAATGAAAATCATAACAACATACAAAATGAAAAAGTGTTAATTAACAGCAAAAGATGTGTAGCATGAAAAACCTTCTGGTGTAAATTAACAACTTTTGGTGTTTTTCATGCTGTACACCATTCGATATAAAAATTCAACATCGAACAGTGTGTAGCATGAAAAACACCAAAAGTTGTTATTGTGCAACTTTGTCATTTTTTATGTTTTACAAATGTTTAGAAATTTGTTACAATCAACTGTGGTACCTATAAAATAAACAATACGATAAATACTGAGAAATTTGGCAAATAAAACTATAAGAATCTAGTTATGGAAAACAAAATTTAGAAATAACACTGATCTGACATTTCTCTAGCAAGATACCACAACAACTCAGTTCCTAAAGGTTGAGTAGTTTTGTAGTGACACTTGTGTATACTTCCAGACATGCACATAATGGCGAGTCTTGCGTTTCACAAATGGTCCCTTTGCCACCAGGGGTCACTCAATGTATTATTCTATGCCTATTGGTAGGTGCGAGTTTGAGATCAGGAGAAGAATTGGCATGGCTAAGAGCACGTTCTGGAAGTTGGATTTCATCTTGTGAGATCGTAATACTCCTATCTCTTTTAAACCATGTTTGCTAAACTGTTACCTTATATCGATCCTGACCTATGGAATTGAGACCTGGACAATGACCAAATTTTATGTCGGCCGTTTGCAAGCTGCAGAAATGTGGTTTCTCAGGCGCATGCTCCAGTGCCATATACGGCACACGATACAAATGAAAGTGTTTTACAGAGGGCAGGAACAAAGAGATCACTGATCCATACTATAAGAGCAAGACAAGCAGGTTTTTGGACATGTTATGAGAAAATGTGGAATTGAGACATTGGCTGTGACTGGCAGGTTTCTTGGTAAAAGGGGTAGAAGCAGTGTATTCATCCAGAAAAGAGAGATATCGAGGTGATAAGGACGACTAATAGATAGAAATGTTTGGCGAACAATGATCTCTAACGCTCGGATCGAGCAAGGAACCTGAAGATGATGATGATTCGAAACACTTTGGCAAAACAATTACTTTTAGTTGTTTGAAATTTACACTACAATTGACTAAAATATCTGAAAGTTTTAAATTATTTGATTAATTGATAGTTTTAATGTTGATGCTACTATAGATATATTAAATTATGGGTAGCATAAAAATGTTAGTTTCGGTTTACAAAATATATTGAAACTAATGTAATTTTAAAGCAAATCGAAGCAACTTTGTTTCACCTATAATCAAAATAATTTTGGGTTTTATCCTGTATATACCAGTTTTGATTATGTTGCATGAAGTAAATCAAGTTTAGAGTCTAGGTTGGTTTTATGTATTAACATACCTACTACTGTCCGTGCTATAGTTTTACTATATCTATACTATTTCAAATTCTAATGTTTTTTTATTTAATTTTTTTAGACAAGAACTTTGGAAAGTTTTTATTCGGTCTTTTATTTTGCCATTAATCTTGGCTCTATGTTGTCGACATTGTTTACACCATTACTAAGAGGTAAGAGTATGAACTGATAAATTGATAATAAGATTTTCATTTAAATAAATTTAAAAAAAATATACTGATCAGACTACTGTTGAAATAAGAAATAGGTTCCTTCCCCTTCTGGAATTAGTAGAAGAAGAACTGACACCAAATGAGTTATTGTAGAAAATGAAAGACGAGGTTAAATCAGTAGCAGAGAAATATAATCCAAAAAGGAAGAGACAAAAACAACAATGAACAATGGCTAACAAAACACACAAGGAATATTGCAGAAAAGAGGAAAAATGCCAAAGCAAAGGGAAACCATGTGGAATGGAGACATCTGGACAAAGACTTCACTAGAGGTGCAAATAAAGATAAAAACAAATTCATTGAATCGAAATGTATAGAAATGGAACGGAATTTCAATGATTCCAAATGGATATTACAATTAATGAAAGAAATCACTGGTAAATGGTCAGCTCAGACAGATGTTATCAATGATGCACATGGAAAAGTCTGATGATATCAAGGAAAGATGAAAACAGTACTGTGAATCACTATACGTAGGAAAAGACTAACATCAGGATGCAAGATCCAGTACCAGGGAAGAAATTGAACATGCACTGAAAGGAATAATGAATGGTAAATTACCAGGATTGATGCACTCTCAATTGAAATATGGAAAGCAACGGGTGATACTGGCATCAACTCTAGGCCTATTGGGGAAAACAAGGAATGGCCTAAGAGCTGGACTAGAGTGATGTTTGTACCTCTTCCGAAAAAAGGAAATATTAAAGAATGCTCTAATTACCGAACAATCAGCCTGATAGTCCATAATACGAGTAGCCAGATCCTCTTAAAAATAATAATCAAAAGAATGAAGAAAGAAATATTCCTCAGAACTGGCCGAGGAACACGCAGGTCTCGTGGACGAAAGAGGCACCAGGGAACAGCTGGTCAATATTAGACAGATCATTGAAATATGTATGGAGCACAATCTACCTCTCTACATGTGCTTCATTGATTATTCTAAAGCTTTCGATTGCGTTAGTCACGAGCAGTTGTAGAAGATCATGTCGGACATGGGATTCCCTGATCATCTAATAAATTTGATCAACAAACTTTATCAAGACCAGGAATCTGTTGTAAGAACAAACTATGGGCTTACAGAATGGTTCAAGATCTGCATAGGACTAAAACAGGGATGCATTATGTTACCGACTTTATACAACATCTATGCTGAAGACATTATGTGGGAGGCATGGAATAACTGTGATGGTGGTGTAAAAGTTGGAGTGAATAGGATAATTTACAGTTTGCTGATGATATGACACTGCTTGCTACAAACAAAGATGACTTTATGTACATGCTCACAAATACCAAACATTCAAGTGAACCACGAGGGCTCTAACTAAACAAGAAGAAGACCAACGTCATGGTAATTGATAAGCACAGAAGAAACCATACAGATTTCTTTTTGAGAGGTGAAAAGATCGAAGAGGTTAAAGAATTCGTATACTTGGTCTCACTTATTAATACAAGTGGAAGCTGTATTTCTGAAATCAAACAACGGCTAGCAGTAGCACGCATGGTCATAATGAAGCTGAATAATATTTGAAAGAGTAAAGGAGATTCGATTGCTCCGTGCCACAGCTTTTACAGTGTCCATGTATGGATGTTGATCCTGGGCGATTATGAAGAATGATGAATGAAGAGGAAATGCTTTTGAAATGTGGGCTTACCGGAGGGTTTGAGGGTGTCTTTCACAGAAAGGAGAACCAACCACTGGATCCTTCAGACCACTGATACTGAGATGATTCTTCGTAGGCAAATGGCTCTCAGGAAACTGCGTTACTTTGGGCATGTGATGAGACGAGAGATTATTCAGGGATCAGTAGAAGGAAAAGGGCGAAAAGAAAGGCCAGTAATAGCATGGCAGAAAGACATTAAAGAATGGACAAGCCAACAACTTGCAGAGGCTCTGGACAGAGAGAAATAATGGTGCACAACAGCAGCGCTTTTTTCGCCATTTGACTGAGAGAGAGTTGCTTTTATTCCAAATTAGAAATAATATTAAGCTCAATCATTATAGGTCTCTATACAGTGAAAAGAAGGGTATAGGTGATATAGGAAAAGTCGTGATGGGTTTTATTTTATAAATAGATTTTGTCGAACGAAAATTTTGTGTAGAAGAGATGTCATATACATAAAAAAAAGATTTTAAAATCATGAAGAAGATTTGAATGAGATGAACAGTTTAATATTTCATTTAATAACAATTTAATAAAATTTGTTCATTTATAGTCATTTCACATAATTATTCGTTAGTACATATAATGTTATTTAAGCATTGAAAAGCATATTACTGCTTGATCCTAAATATTGGTCAATAAATTGCTTTTATAAATATGACTTTTGACCACAAGATTTATTTATCTAACAACAAGTTTTTCATATCTGGATATGACATAACTTCTAAGAAATATAGTTATGGATTTTATGCAATTATTTTCTATAAAGACTTTTATAATTTGACGCAAATTATTCCATGATCATTTTGAGTTTGATGCGACGCATACTAAATTTGTCACATACATCAATTATGGAAGAATCATTGTTTGAATCTAAGTAAAGAAAGTTATTTTGTGTTACTATCTTGGTGCAAAAAGTAGCTTCATGAATTTTTAAGATTCCCAGTGCTTGCACTTTTTTGAAACAGAATATTTAGTAAATTAATTAATCTTCTCTCACCATTTTTGGTTGTGTCTTAATTCGTATGAAATTCATTTTGACAATGTCTTCTACAACAAATATCTTTTTCAATTTCTCCTCAATGAAAAACAAATAAAGTAGTAAAAATTACCTGCTATTGAATTGTCGATTTTGTAATTAATGTACACCACAATGTCAATCACTAAATGCTTTTGAAAAGTTTCATGTTTAGTAGTTCAACTAATTAGTTAATATACGAACCCAATTGCATCAAGCATCATGACACTGAAAGTAATTGAAACGAATAAGATATTTCAAATTGTCATAAATGAATTCCAGATGTAGAAAGATTATTTGCGAAGAGATTCAACATATTGAAATGTTTACATGCAACTTGTCAAGCAAGAGGGAAATACGTTGGTTTATTACAAAACACTGAGTACAACCATCATGAACTGGTGACGGTTTTAGACATGAGATGGTGAAATCTGCAGTAATAATTAATAACTACGTGTCAAGTGAAAATGCGCTTAGAGCTAGAATTACATACCTACTTTCGAAAAAAACTAGTTGTTTTCAAATCTTTTTAATTCTAAAATATCTGATTTAAAAGTAATAATAGTTGTGAATATAAATTAGGTGTTTTATTAATCGAGTATACAAAAAATTCTTACGACTATTCTATTAACGACTTTTCTATACTGTATATATATGTAGATCTCTTTTTTTGTATCCCTTAATGATTGATGAGACCTAACATGAAGTGGAGATTGAGTTGACCAAGGGTTTAGGAGTAACTTAAAATGTAACTGCTGATAATATACCTATTTAATAGTCCATTTTCTTTCTTAAAGCAAAATGACGGATAACTCAGCATTCAAATTTGAAGTTTGGGGTTGAATCTACACCGTGTAAACATTTAAAGTGTGGTGTTATCCTACCAGTTCAACATACTCATCAATGTATATAACAAATCCACGTTAAATTCTTCCATATACATAGATTAGATAAGTTTACTACTCAAGTAAAGATAAACTTTATGATTTTGGAAGTACCTACCGCTTAGCCTGTTTAGTTGTTGGACTAGAACTGGCAAGAAATATTAGACAGCGATTGATTTAATTTGGTAGGAATATATCCTCGATATTGATTTTAACTTTATTTTGTTTGTAAGTATTTAAAAATCACTACGTATAGTGGATACTGAATTATGATGTTTTACGATGAACAGTCATATTATAAGAAATATGAATCTGTTTTATACGCTTGCACATTATGAAACTATTTTTCTGAACGTATTTTAAAATAGTCATCTATCTATTATATTTTATTTGATAAAACATTTATACTTTTGATGTTTTTTTATCAACTAAATAGCGCTAATATTTTCTATTTAAAAGCTGACGTTAAATGTTTTGGAGATGATTGCTATCCTTTGGCATTTGGCGTTCCTGCTTTGCTGATGTTTATTGCATTGAGTAAGCTTCCATTGTATGTATGATATCGGTACTTATTATAAGTATGTAGTAAGAATTTGTCTTATTAGTCCTATTTTATCAATCAGTCAGTTCCCTTTAATCAGATATTTGATACAAATAATATTTAAAATAGGATCTAACTAATTTTTAGAAATTTTTTATTTGTAAATATTTCAACCCTGTAGGTATGTAGGGATTACACCTCCTTTATCAACAGCAGAAACAATGAAGTATATAAAAGGGTTAATATTTCCGTGTGTATGTACCTATTTGTATAACTTTGACTGATTCATTAGAACATAAAAGCAACTTACTGTTAAAGTGAAATTAAATACTTCTGTACAATGAAGCAGAGAATTGAGTTCTGTATTTAGTTAATATTACTTTAATGACATTCATGACATAAATTGTGCTGGTACATGACAAAATAAGGTTGACTGTTGTCTTAATATAGCACAGATATACTTCTGTAGTTTTTAAATTTACAACTGAAAAATTCTAATGTTACATTCACTATCTGACAATGCATAATTTTATTTTCTGGTGAAGTTAATTCTTAACGCAAGCTGAATGTAATAAAATATATTGATTAGGTACTTGGTTCTCAACTGTAAATAGATCTCACCGAAACTACCCCTAGCTCTATTTAGCTAGAACAATGTTCAAAGCAAACATTGAGTCTATTTGCATGACAAACGAAATAAGAAATGTATTATTTTGTAGTCGTCAAATCACATTGATCTAAATCATCTAAAGTTTCTCTTCAATTCTTAGAAAATAATGTTTTTCTTAAAACACATTTGAATTTTTAATTTGTTTCTTTATTGATTATAATTTTATTATATGACTTATCAATAAGCAATCATTCAGCTACTAGAATTATGGACTGTAAAAAGCAAGAACGGTCAATTATTTTTAGACAAAACATTTCGAATTGATGAAAGAAATTTTTTCTTCACCAATTTTGATGCTTAGTTTGTATTTATTCCTGAACTCTATGTTTATGCTTTTAATTTTTTATTCTTTTTGTCTTTTATCTCTTCACATTTAGTTGATTATAATTACTTTATCCACCCCCCACCCCTTCCCAATGAACGTAAGGCGACTTTAGACTAATTTCTATGGAATTGATTGTCATTTTCTAGATATCTTTCAGTTACGAAAAGGACGTAATTGTGTCTATATTAGTAGCACCAACTGGCTTTGACATCTTGAAAATACCCACATGATCTTTACATATTATACGTGATCACAGTGGTCTGACAGGGGAGACAGAAGTCACTTATCTGCTTCTGGGTCAAGCATGATACGTTGAAAATAAAAAGGGGAAAAATTATGAATTATAATTTGGTAAACTAATAGTCATCAATAATTTCAAAACTAAAAATACACTAGCAAGAGATACATTCCCATAAGCAGACCTAAATGCACAATAATTTGAGGTGTAGATAATTATATAGATATTAAACCTATCTATTCTTTTTTCATTTAAGTTAAATTATACTGAGTAATTGGAATTCTCAATTATACTCCTATTGTTTCAAGTGTCGATGATTTGAGCTGTACATGTATGCATTTGGTTTGCCAAAAATATGGGAAGCAGGAAGCTAAATATTATATTGAAAAGTAAAATAAGATTATAGATTTTAGAACTAAAAATTTTGTTTTTGTTTAAACTAATTATAGTTTTTGTTGGAGAAAGTAGTTCATGTAGATCTGCAAATACGAATAAATTGATTAGGAGGGAATAGTATTGAGGTTTAAACATGATTTGTCTCAATTTACGCTTTGGTATTTTCCTTAATATTTTGTGTAGTTTTAATACACAAGAGACACCTTGAGCAACAAAAATAACATTGTGAAAGAAACAGAATAATTTAGTATGAATTTTGGCAATATATGATATCATTAGCAAAAAACTGAATCGACAATTCAGAAGATCTATCTTGCGTTCACTTCTTTTGAATGTTTTTCTACTGAAATAGTAATAGCATATTATGTGTGTATATATATAGCTATTCGTGGCTTCACATTTTTTTGTAGGAACAGAAAAAAATTCATTAGACTGTGAATTATTTATGAAGAATAGGTAAAACTGTTTTACCAACTGTTTATGAAGTCTATTTCTTTTCTTCTGACAAGATATGTATCCATTCACTATTGTGCTATTGAATGATTGATGTATAAAATGCAACTGAAAATACTTTCCAAAAACTATTGCCATCAGACAGCATAATGGTTGTGTAACTACACAACCAAATTTACTCCTTTTGCTAACAACAAAAACAACAGCAGCAGCATAATGGTTGAATTTTTCGGCTTATTAACGTTAATTTGAATCTTTGTGTACTTTGTATACATTATGATATTTTAAATATGTACAATAAAATCTTTACTGCAGCGAACATACAAAATTAAAAAATAATAAATAAAATCTGTCAAGCCTTCAACAGTACTAACATCCTAGAAATGAATATAAAAAAAACAAAAGATGAGTAATATATATATTTTTACCTATACTATATACCTGAGAGATACCCGAGAGATAAATATATAGTATAGGTAAAAAACAAAGCACAGTTACGGTGGATAATATACAAAATAAACACATCTTATGTATGGCTTCAACATAAAAACAGCATCTCGTCAAGATCAAATCAAAACTATGAATCATGTGCATCTTGTTCTAAACCCAAGCTGAAGCATGTTAAGATGGGGCCAGTCAAGCTCGGTGATTGAAAGTACCATCTAGTATATCCAAAATCCATAAAACAATCCGGTCAGAAAGGAAAAATGTAAAATAGTTAAAATGTAAAACAACAACAAAAAATATGGTGCAGCACTTAGGACTCTCAGCGGTGAGTTTCAACCAGTTTTATGTGTACACAACCGTCACTCTTCCCATAATCTAGTTATTATTCAAAATGT
>JAUYWI010101027.1:0-11533 GCA_034780595.1 Parotoplana pacifica | reverse complement strand
TAGCTTACATTTTATCTATGGCGATTGCACAATAATTGAAGAAATAAATTTAATTAATGAAATTTTACTGGTATTTTACAGGCGGTCGAATTCAGCGGTATGGCCTACACTATTATACTACGTTCTCAGCAAGGTAACTTCCCATGACAATTTTTTAAACCAGAAATGGGGCACTTCACTTTTGAAGGGTGGTAACTAGCCACCAAAACCACCACCCCCTGGATCCGCCCCTGTAGGCGTTGACTGCGTCATCAGCATTGAACCTGATTGATCGCGGTACTAAAAATCCGGCACTAGTCACAAGCAACCAATTTTCTTCATTCGCAGACAATTTAATGGGAATTTTAAGAGCTGTCTCTCCTATTTTTGAGTCCAGTTTCTTGAGACCGCTAAATTTATCTTTTGCGGTTCGTTTATGACAACCATATTATCCTGCACTTCTTTAACTGTTTTAATCACATTTGGATTTAGTGAATTCATTTTTTTCATTATTTCTAACCACAAAGCATTTTTATTGGCATTTCCGCATCTAGAAGAAGAATCTAAATATTCTCTATTTTCCATGTAAAAATCAACAAGTAAGTTTTCTTTGTGAGAATTGTTTTCAATACTCATTAAGGTTTAGTTAAACTAATATTGATTTTATCGAGTTACTTCATGTTCTTTGGAGCTTACCTAATATAACATTATGTTACCTAAATTATCCCACCTACGTAAATGAGATGAATATCCAATAACAGAGCCATAAACTTACTTCCCTTTTGGACTTTCCAATAACACAACTTGTTTCCAAAAATAAAAGCATTTTTGGTGAGTAGTTTTCTGGGACTATGAATAGCAAAACTACAGCGAGGTTTCCCTCATGAGCTCACAGAAAAACACGTCGAAAACTCACCGACAATAGTAAATACGGACTTTGATATAATTCCTGAAATTTCTTCCACTATTGTATACTAGCTGTTAAACAGTATGGCTAAATTAGAGCAAACAGTGATCAAGGAGATTTTTAAATTTCTTGTCCAGCCTTTGTTTGTGGTGTAAGTGATATACTCTCGAACTTCCTGCAAATTAGCAAAAAATTTTGCTGCGTCTTTGAGATTCCATATTTTGAAATATATAACGATCCTGTAGATTTAAAGCTGGTAATATGTTTCATAAGTACGCTGCGTGATACCTCTGCTTTGCCATGTTTGTATCAGCCTGTTACATCACTCTTACTACTGCGCACTTAGAGTACGATATCCATTTGGCTACAACACTTGTAAAGCCAAGATATTTATTGATGATGGTAGCTACAGTTGTTTTTGACTTTCTGTGACTTCCGAGATGGTTTGACAGGAAATATGATTATTCTAATCAAATAATTGGCGTCTAAATTCTACATTTTCATCAGACTATTAGATTCTGGTTTTACCAACATTGGCTTAATATCTTATTAATAAAAATTTTAAATTTTGTATTTCTGTTATCGATATTTTTGAAATAACAGCATTTGAAATTTCGTGAATTTTGGTACTATTCAGGGATTTCTTATTTCTTTTGCACATATTCTGCAAAATGGCACAAAGTAAGTCTATTCTATTACTTCTTATGGAAAGCATAAAATTTATAATAATCTTTATGTATAAAATACAATGTGAGGTTTTGTAAAATATGTCCAATGGATCATTGGGTCAATCCACAATATTTTTTTAATAAAAATTTACATTGGATAAAGCCATTGAAGCTATAAATAATTGGTCTGACAGTGATGATGAAATAGATTAGCTATTATAGCTCCTGACAATGATATCATTTCTGTTTTAGGACCTCATCATAAATGACATCATTGTCAGGAGCTATAATAACTATATCTATTTCATCATCATTATTTGTAGCTTCAATGGCTTTATCCAATGTAATTTTTTATAAAAAAATATTGTGGATTGACCCAATGATCCATTATTGGACATATTTTACAAAACCTCACATTATATTTTATACATAAAGATTATTATAAATTGTAGGCTTCCCATAAGAAGTAATACATGTTTCTAATATATTTAAATGAAATAGACTTACTTTGTGCCATTTTTGCAGAATATGTGTAAAAGAAATAAGAAGTACCCGGAATAGTACCAAAAATCACGAAATCTCAAATGCGGTTATTTCAAAAATATCGATAACAGTTCAATACAAAAATTTAAAAAAATGAATGATTATTAACCGAAGATGATGGCATATCAATATCTGAATAAAATATTTATAATAAGTTTTGTATCATGATCCAATATTGGAGCATTGGGTCTTAATAGGTTAACCTCAATGAAATCGCCATCTACGCCCGTAATGGATCGATAAGGTCAACTTGGCGATATTTAAAATTCTCAAACCAGGAGGGGTGAGGTCAAATTAATATTGTTGATGAATTAGGCAGATTACTTACTCTATGGATTTCGATATTTAAGAATGCAAATCAATGTTCGATGTCTCTGTTTTTTCACCTCACCTGCATTATTAACGTTATAACCATAGATCAGTTGCCTATCCAGTCGATACCTATCAATGGGTACAAGTATGAACCGATACGAGACCCTCCTACTCGCCCACCCGAATGACAGCACCTGAACATCTATGGCCCCCTCCGTACTTCCAGGACTGACCAACGTGTCCACAACTTCGATTCTAATTGTGTCCCTATCGCTAATAACATAGTCATCATTGGTGCAGTTAATGATCACCACCCTTCTTGGGATGACAAAATGAGAGAACCGCTGAAGAACTTGGCAGCGACCATCGTCCCATCATTGTAGACCTCAAACGTGACAAATCTCGCATCACCAAGTGGTCCGTTACAAAGGCTAACTTGGAGCAGATCACTCGGCTACTGAAACAAACCTCCCTGCTGCCAACAACCTGAAGTCCCTCCCTCCTGGACGACTGTAGCAAAAATCTCCTAGAGGAGCTCGCAAAAATCCTAAAAACCAACCTTGGTGGAACAATGAGCCGTTGAAGCAGCTGTGAAAGCCAGAAGAGATCATCCGCTAGACAAGAAGCTGCCAGTGACCCCAGCAAACAGCCTAACTGGGTCAGAGCGCCTGCAATGCCAGAGACACCATCACCATCGCCAAGGCGGTAACATAAAACCGGAGTGAGTACAGTCTCCATTCTGCCCGTACCTTGCACAAGCGAGCGAAGTGTAATTCAAGGTTACTATTAAAACCATATGCATAACACAGCACATGGTAGATTAATCATTTATTATTACTAAAAACAAGTTAAACAGGCCATGTGCAGCCAGATAAGCACTAAACATTAAGTAGGTACATTATTTAGCATCACACAAATAGACAGACATTGGGGTCAGTCACAGATATCAATTATGCTTTTCAGAGGCTAGATAGAGCAGTCAGCGATTTACGCATAAGATGAATAGGGAGAATGTTATCGCTGCTTTGTAATTACTTTGCTTATGTTTGGCCATGTTCAGTGGTTTTGTATTAATACAGCGACGATTAAATACTTTGTATTTAATTACGAAATATTAAAAATTCAAGGGCAAATAAAAACTTAAATGTTTGTAGATAATATACAAATAATATTCTGCAGGTATTCATTAGTTAACTCTACAACGTCTTTGGTTGGAGGTAAGGAGGCACTTTGTGTTCTAGATGGCCAACATTTCTCGATAGAGGTTGATTTACAACAAAGAGCCAAAGAATAATGAAAATTACTCAAATGTTTGAGGGAAAACAATTCTAATTATTTAATAAATGGTGCAGAATGCAGTTTATGGATGAAATAAATACGATTTATTTTCACCATTTCGAGCCTCAATCTAAGAATAAAAAGTTGATATTATTTCGCCCTTTTTCTCTATTTGGTGGCAGATGTTCAAAAATATTGTAATTATTTCATTAAAATGACTAAATATAATTAAAGAACGCTGTAAAATATTTAAAACACATAAAATAGACATAATTTTCTAACTTTTATTGAGGCTCCCAATGGTAACGTCTTTTATTTTTTGCCAATCAAAAACAGAAACTAAATTGTAAACAATAACCGATTTTATAAACAAGTGATCCGTCTAGTCTAGCTGTATAACGTCTTTGTTTGAAATTCACTTTCTATGTAAGGTATCCTCCATGCCCCATAAAATATAACTCCATGCCATAGATTCATTTGTGTATAATAATGTAAACATTATTCTCTATGCATAGAATACAAAAGATGACTCTACAACGAGAAGTAAACATCTTTGCGTGTCCCATCCCTCAAGCATTCTTCTATCAATACTGGCGCCCATTTTATTTAACAAATTATTACGAGCTGGCTACATTCAATAAGAGCGCGACAGCAATCAGAAAATAAATCGATCGATCGATCAGTCACCTACCAGATCTCTTAGTTCCATCCTCTGGAGCGACATTGTCCATCGGCGGATTGGGAGGGAAGATGACCTCCATATTGTCGGCAGCGACCAGCGGGGGGTCTGCCTCCGCCAGATCATCGACCTCCTCCATCACTCCCGGGTTCCGGAGACGCTTCTTCTCCAATTTTCGCACCTAAAGTAACAATTTCGTTTTCCTATTTACAGAACAATTGTCAAACCTGTCAGATGTTCTTTTCCTAAATAGATCGGGTTCGTCAGGGTAGCTGAAAGGGGAACCAAATAACGAAGCCGAAACAGCTGTCCTGGGCTACCACTTGCGAGTAGTATGAATAAGTAGTATCTTTTATCAATTTTTGTATTATTGCTCTTAACAAGTGAGTAGGAAAATATTTAAATTTACCATGGAGATGAGACAACAACAGTTACCATGAAATAGGGGACCCAAATTGGCAAGTGACTGGGCAGCTAGTAGATGAGACAACTCACTTTCTGCGCCACATTCAGCTAGTCTCGCTCTCGTCGCTGTTCCCGCTTGCGTCGATTGCTGTCGGCCACCGCCTGCTTCACAGTCCGCAGGAAGCTCTGCGCGTCACTGCGACTCTTGGCGAAGGGCACGTCAACCGGGGCTTCGTCATCGGAGGACATAGTCAGTCAGCGCGCTACAACACAATGCAGGACACGAAGTTGCAAAATGGATACGACCACAGTGATCGGTGAGGCCAAATTGGCGATATTTCAAATCCTCAAACCACAACAGGGGTGTGAGGTCCAATTAATATTGTTGACGAATTAGGCAGATTACTCTATGAATTTCGATAGTTAAGAATGCAAATCAAGTGGTGCATAGCCATTGATTGTTCGATGTCTCTGTTTTATTAACGTCATAACCATAGAGATCACTTGCCTATCCAGTCGATGCATATCAATGGGATATACAAACTTGTAGCCGTTTCTATGTTCTCATCCGACCCACGCAGCAATCAATCTAATGAGTTGGAGTGGGACACAAACTGGTCTTTCGAAGGTCATATATCAACAAATACCCCCCTATCTCAAGGGGGTAGGGCTGCTTGGTTTGTACAACGATATGTCAAAATGAGCGTATTGCTCTACTGGCATCCAAGGAATTTGTTTTGAGAAATAAAGGTCACTTAGGAATCTTATTTGTCAGATTTTTGGCACAATTGTAACTCGAAATCTACAAAACCCATTTATAACACCTCATTGGAAAGGGCAATTTGATATCTGCACAATAATGTCACAAGTAGGCTGCGGTTTTAAACGTCTCGTGGTAAAATTAAGCCAATTTCAACACTCCTATTTTAGTGGGACACCACTCGTGGCCAAACCAATATCTCCAGTTGGCTCAAATTGCATATTTCGGTTGCCGATAAATCAGGGATGATCCTTCGATGTATTTTGTCAATTATTTGGCACTGTTTGCCTTTAGATATTTTTGGAGGGAAAGGTCAAGAGACCCCCCAAAAACGAGAATGTTGATCATGATGAAGCCAAATTGTTCAAACTAGGATAAATTAAATCATGACAAATACGCACGTGACCGAAATAAGAACATTAAACATGTTGTATCTTCTTCTACGGAAACTCAACGTTCATGTAAAATATCAATTTGTCAAGATGAGACTTTTGGTTTGAATGACTTGTTTACCTATGCATGGATCTACCTATCTGCTTCACTTCTTTGACAAAGATACATTTGTATCGACAATTCAGGCCTTTGGTCGATATTTACATACAGAGATATTTCCAAGATGATCCAAAATGTCAATGGTCTTCGCCACTTATATTAGTTCTTGAGATTTTACTGCAGATTTTTAGCCGTCGTCAAATAAGAGAAAGAGAGAGATGAAATGACTAAAGTTCCAAATATGTGTCTTCTTAAATATATTTTTTTAATACGCCAATGAACAGCACGTTAGATAATCAATTCAAGAACTCATTGGTGATGGTCAAATGATATTAGACAAGATTGTAGATGGAGAATATAGGACAATGACAAGAAGTTGCTTCCAGCAGTATTGGTTGGTTTTAAAACTGATAAGAAATAATCCGGTGGCCTTGCTAGAAAGTCTGTGGCGTTGTCGCGACGTTGCCCATTTCCATATCGACCTGCTGCAACACGACATTGTAAGTGATGGCATTGTTGGGCACCGATGGTGGGCTACAACATTTGCAACACATGCAGAGTTTGTTACAGTTGAAGAACGCATGAATAATAAACAGCGCCATTCCTATGAGGCCAACAATCGTTATAAGCAAAAATATTGTCACTTCAAACCATTTAGGACCATGAGGAATATTTAACAAGACCAAAATTCGGAAAGACAGCAATATTAGTGGTAACATTATCACTGCTCCAATGATCTCGATTACAAGCACCGCAATTAACAAAGCACGTGCAGAGTCCCGTCGTGGAAAGATGACCGGAAGCAGACACAACACACCAGTCACAAACAAAAGACTGGCCACTATCCCAAAGTAGGCTGGGACGTGAAATTTGTAACCCCAACAAACACTGATGATCTGAGAAATGCTAATTACCAAGAAAAGTACTAGGTAGGTTGTTCCAAAACCGATTTTCAGTCTGTTGGAAAGATGGCCTGTTGTGTTTTCAGTTGGATGATCGCCGGTCATAGTTCAGAGCGTTAGCGGGATTAATCGGTAACAAAACAAGCTATCTGGGCACTTCGAAGAGTGTTAGCGGGATTAATCGGTAACAAAACAAGCTATCTGGGCACTTCGATGAACAACTAGCTTTAAGAATCACGTGATTCAATGATATGATTATTTGATTGCTATGCATTCCAGGGAATGTACACAACTATCTAAATCTAGTGCAGACGAACGCATAAACCCAATAACCAAGGGAAACTACGATCAATACAACCTACACCAAGTAAATGCATCGTCTGTTATCCAAATAACTCTAAGTATCCAACGCATGGCCTAACAATCGTGTGACAGGCACAATAAAAACTGGAGGCGAACGTTTGATGCAATGATACATATTGACGTATGTTCCCTTAAGAAGAAACAATCGATACGACAATAATTTGATTGCCCGTTTTGAATTTGAATCAATATCACTTGAAAGAACAGCAAATTTCACCGAAAACTTCCATTATCATCTCAAATTAGTTGAACAACCACAGGTTGAATATCCGACACGACAACTCCTTCAAATTATTCTAGACGAAAGAAAATACGCACACGGTGTTTAAGGTTTCTGTACTGTCGCCTCACAAAGAGAGGTAGAAAAAAATCTCAATTATTTATGACTATATTTATCAAGTAGAAAGTATTCCCACAACTGTTAATAATCAATTAAATTTTTATTCACCAGCAAAGCCACTACGAGACCGGTTTCGACCTTTTTTGGGTCTCATCAGTCGTAGTGGGCGAGTGCCTTACCCACTGAGCTATCCAGGCTGCTGGTGAATCGAAGCGCTAAGTTGTAAGCCACTCGCCCAACACACTGACAGTCCAGGTTCGAGCCTACCTACGACTGATGAGACCCAAAAAGGTCGAAACCGGTCTCCTAGTGCCTTTGCTGGTGAATAAAAATTAATATCATTTATGGATTTATCAAATTCATAGATTTTTTTATAAACATAAACGCTGGTTTTACGGTAAACAAATCTAAGGATTTGTCAAATTAATAAATTGTGTTGTCTATGAAGTAAATAACAAATTTTGAAGTAAATAACAAATTTTGAAGTAAATAACAAATTTTGAAGTAAATAATAAATTTTGTATTTTGTTAAAAAACGCCGTTTTTTATGGGACAGCCTATACTAGAAACCACTAGATATTCAGGCAAAATACTAACATGTTATTACATATGAAATGCATAGTTCTTAGAATAAGTTTAGTAATGACATTTCAAAATCTAAACTAGCTAATTGCCGGTATCCGACCCGATTTTTTTTGTATGTAAATTAGGCGTCTTATGAATTATAATGTTTTGCATGTGATTTTAAATTTTTGGCCATGAATGTATTTAATGTGTTTTGTATTGTATTCCACGAAAATGTACCTACCTCTTATTTTGTACGAAAACCTACAGCCAAAGATATTTTAATGTTGTTAGTTTTGGTATCACTTTTGTATGATGGCGGACATGTTATGCGATGGAACATTTATATGTATTGTCAAAAATAAAGGTCAAAATTATTTTTGATATAAAAATACTGCTTCCTAACTTACTTTAGCTGATGTTTTTATCAGTATGAAACTTAATTTATTCGAACACCGAACTGCAATATTCAACTGTCCTATTTTACCCCTGTCTCAATTTATCCGGGGTTCTCCTGCATCAGAGACATACTATAATATGTATATCCCTCTTATATTTTAAAAAGAAATATTTCCAACAATCATAAATACTCAATTTTTATCCAGACAATTTATAGCCCAATATAGAGTAGAAATATGTCTAAATTTTTTAATTGAATAAACAGATATGTACAGGATTGTTGATTATGTATAAATTGGTGTGTTTTAAAGGATGAAAAAATCAACTTCTGAAGCTCATAGCTTGAAAATTGTTTAACAAATTTCAATGAGGTTTGTTTTATACAACCCGTGTAAATATAATCATATTGAGGCAGTACAATATACCCACACTCGTTTCCAGGTAATCCTTTTTTTCTTCAAACCAAAAAGACCGTGGTGATTAATAGAGACCTGGTTGTTATAAGATACACATTAGTTTGTTTGTCCATAGGTCTAGATCTGCCTTTTGACCATCTAAATCTATATTGACCTTTTTATATATTGATTTTTTTTTAAATTTATATTGATTTTTAATATTATAGTAATCTATACCTAATATTAAAAATCAATATAAATTCAAAGGACAATTTTCATATCTAAAACTATTGAACTAATTAATTTAGAATTTGTAACATTGTTTGAACTTATAAGTAAAACATTTCTAAAATTTAAGTTTATAGATCATGTTGACCTTTGGTTTAGACCAGCTCAGAAGGCCAAAAACATCAATTTTGAATAAACTTGCACTGAACATAATAAGAACTTTTGATTTATGATCAAATAACATATGTTTGATATCCTCAAATTTGACCTATATAGGAAGGTCAATAATTATTGATTTTTCACATTTTAGTTAAGTTCATTAATCCGCATTTATGATAGATATGAATGCCATATTTTAGAATTATATCAGTGATGTAAATAGATAGTGTACGTTCTTAAACTATTAAAACATCTGGGCAAGAAAGACAGATTTTTGACAACTTCTTTTATTGTCTGATGGATATTAATGTCACTAATATTATTCTAAAAAATTCCATATCTATCACAAATACTTTGTTATAAGCCTAAATGTGATAAATCAGTCCTACTATATATGACAAATTCGAGGAGACCAAACAAAATCTTGTAATAGTGCATTATTCAATTAATCCTGACAAAAGGCTGGCTTAGCAGATCATCCCAAGCATAGAGTATACTCTATGATCCATAATTCCAGAACACTACCAGGTGGACATAGGAAATTGCCGAACCTAAGTTCATACTCCTTGAAAAGTAGCAAAAAAATGGAGCTTTAGAGATTCCAATTTCAGATCTGTAATTATTAATATCACACCAAAACAAATAACCGTGTTTTTTATTAAATCTTTTGGAAAATTTAAACTTTACTTATTAAACTAAATATTGTAATTCTTTTAATCAGTTTGAGGTAGAGTATTGAAATTATATTTAAAAATTTAAGCGTTTTGTATAGTAGAATATTTTAGAAATCACATTTAATTAAGGTAGCTCAAATACCATAATCGTTTGATTTTATTTTCATTTATATATACTTGTCTTTATTTTTATGGTGCTATGAAAACGCTTAAAATATATTTGCAATGAATTAAATACATGATTGTTGGAATCAATCTTGCCGAGGGACCTTTGTAGGGCTTTGATAGTCTTCTCTTAACTTGAGCTTAATTTAATTAGGGTATTATGTATGAATTGGTGCTGGTTTTAAACCTAGACTGAAGCCTTTTTGTCGAAAGATCGAATTCTGAAAGGTTAAAGCCAATTTCTCCAGTTGGTTGGGCTGGGTGACCCATTTCCTTCTCAAAAAATCAAAATGATGCATTGGTAATTAATATACACTAACTCGTCAGGATGGTTTGGATAAGATATCTTCATTCAAATTTGTACTGCAATAGAAAATTTAATTTTATTGATTGGATTGAAGCAATGAGACTTAATTTTTAAAGGATTTACTTACTAGACCATAGTTAAAATGAGGCATTTACCTCAGTTGGTTTTCCTGATTCAAAATATAGTTTATGTATGTTGCTTAACCCATTATACTAACTAAGCCATTCATTGGTCCCATATGATTATGAACAAAATATAAAAAAAGGCTGAGTCTATTCAAATGTATGTAATGTATGTCCAGATATATTGAAATTCTTGCTCAGACATAGATCTAAATATTGTTTAAAATTTTCTTTTTTAATCCTTAGGTTAGGGTAATTTGTAAAATGTGACCTATCCAAAAAATTACTAATTTTGCTAAAACTAACTGATAACTCTGGAAACATGACCTACCCAAAATATTACTTAAGTGCTCTAACTGACCAAATTTAACCTTGAACTAGCCAAAATTTTAACAGAAATTTAAAATAATGCCACATAACATATAAATCGATTTGGGTATTATGTTATTAACTTTTACCAAATTAAAAATATATAGTAATTTGTAAGAATAGATGGAATTTTCCATCAGGGTTGATAGTATTCAATTACAACCCTTGAATGTTGAACTGCATTTGATCAATATTTAACTGGTCCTTGAAGAGGTGTCACACTGCATAGTGTAAATATGTGTATGGCGTATTTATCAATTTCTATGAAAGTTTGGCTAGTTTGAAAGTAGTTTTGGCTAGGTCAAGCACATGTTAATAATTTGGGTAGGTCAGATTAAAAATCACTAAATTGAAGTAGGGCCAAACTTTGTCCATGCCCTTATTCAAAGTTGATATGTGGCATTATTTTTAAATTTCTGTTAAAATTTTGGCTAGTTAAATTTGGTTGTTGTTGTTGTTCTAGCCCCTACCCTTTGTAAAAAAAGGGTAGTCCTCCCAGAGTGGGTTATGAATTTGATTACAT
>JAUYWI010101016.1:0-11534 GCA_034780595.1 Parotoplana pacifica | reverse complement strand
GGTCAAATCCATCAGATGTAATCAAATTCATAACCCACACTAGGAGGACTACCCTTTTTTACAAAGGGTAGGGGCTAGAACAACAACAACGAAAGCCCAATTAAGTGTTTTTGAGTCTGTGCTCTTTCATAATTCATACACTTGTTGTGGTCAGTAAGACAGTGCCAAGACATGCCTCCCGCGTGGGACGTCAGTCTTAGCCACTATCAGTAGACCCTAACAACTCATATACCCACCGTGTTCTGGACTGTCAACGTTCATTCTTTATTACAAAATATCATTAAAATTCATACGTTTTAATTTCTAGTAACATTCTGTTAATCCATTAGCACAATCACATATCAATAACGTCACTGTAACACATCAACAATATTTTTAAATAATACTTTGGTTTCTAAAATTAAAAATAAAGAAACCCTAATTGACTATTTAAATTCGATTTTTACAACGCAAACTTCCTCCGTCGACTACCTACACACACGCATTTTGATATGGATGTTATTTACAATATATGTTGTTGTTTTTTGCTTTTGTTTTGAAATGAAATTAGCAAATCGATAGCTGTAAAGTAATAGGTATAATGCCCGAATCTATATAATGACTGCAAGAAGGAAACTGAACAAAACATCGGACACTTGAAAGCGAATTTATTAAAACAAAGAAAACATATTTCCCCAAGGAACCTGGGTTGTAATAACTATCTCCTTGACATAGCCCGCAATGAATCGCAATGTTTTATCCAACTCTTTATCATTTCATCAAAACTAGGACGAAGAAGTACATAAAATGTATACTTATACATACGTTCCTACATTCAGGAAAGCAGAACAACTAATTGTCATCTAATATACATAGAACTGTTCTATGTATAACGAAATGTAGGCTTAGAACTATCTATCTATTTAACTTCTATGACATGAAGTATGTATGAATAGCAAACAAAAAAATAAACCAACCGTTTTTCTGGTTTTGTCAAGACATGTTTATTTTTAAAGACGAACTGTCATATCAATCAAACAAATAAAATAAACCACGCATGAAAGAACTCGTCTACTTTTTCTTTCATAAACCAAAACTAATTAAAATAGTTGTTATTTTATAATTTACCCCCCCCCCCCTCTTCAAAAAAGAAAGAAAAATATTTACCTATTTTACTTTTAACTTTACCGATCAGAAAATTTCCCAAACAAAAATTGAAGAACAAGCAGTAGGTATTGATAAGATAGAGAGAAGAGAACTTACAGCAGAGACTGAGGATGTCTGCACTGCATGAGGAGGATACACATGGAGCTGGAGACGAGACGGAATATTGTTGCAGTCGATGTAGACGATAGAACATTATTTGAATCTACAAAGTATCAGATGTTTGGGAATATACATAATATGTAGATAGTCACTCAGTCTTAGAAATTGTGATATCAACCTAGGTCACTCACTCACTGCAAGAGTAGAGACACAATTTATTTATCCTCTCGAAGGGACTATATAAAATTTGGTTTCATTTTAAATAAAATTTCAGATTCTATTGAAAATTAGAGAAGGGAGGATCCAGGACTTGTCAAGAGGTCTCTCGAATCAGGCAATGGGATTTTGAAAGATCAAAAATCGGTGTGTTTAATAATAATAACAAATAAGTCAAAAGCCCGGAGTAGATCCGGGCATTTTGACTTTTTAATACCACTAAAGTATGCTGCTTCGGGCCGATTATCTTTTAATAATGAAATAAATGCAACTATATTTGTTTTTGGTAATGCTAGTGATACCAGAACATTACTATGTTAAAAAAACATCAGTTATATCTGGTGTATAATATACAGAGAGGCGGCTAATTTTTGTGAAGGGGTCTTTCGTCGGAAGACTCGTAGGACCCCCTGGATCCGCCCCTAACCATTAAGAGAACACACTTTAGTTGAATTGTTGTTTCTCTACACTTATCTCGTAGATAACTGTTGCTATTTCGTTAAAATATTTAAGAAATAGATTCTTAATCACGCTAAGCCAGACAGCCTTTAGTGACCCATTTTTATGTTAGGGGAATTAAGTCACATAAATATTTGGATTTAAGTAGTTTACACAGTGAAAAATTTGAATCCAAAAAATATTTAATAAAATTTGGTATGAAACCCGGCCAATTGAAAACATAAAATTAAAAATTAAGAGATGTGTTATCATTAGTTTGTTAATCTTGGAATGGTAACTCAACAACTGCACCTACTTGTTTTTCCAACAAATCTAAATTGTGAAGTTGTTCTTCGGACGGCGGATCACACGTAAACTGGAAAAGCAAAAGTTTGAGACAATTAGTTTTTGTATATGAAACTGAAAGGTTATATTCTTCGTACCATACAAAATTAATACACTGCAATATATCGCGAAATTATCTATTTAGGATTCATAAACTATATCGAAATAGTTGTAGAAACAGTGCCATTACAGAAAAGTTTCCTATATAAGACATACAACACATTTATGCATATATTAAATTGATCTCAGATTCATTTATGGCAATTTCATTTTTTTTAATTTTAAGTATTTTTCGTATTTTAGGTATTCAGAAGTACATAAATCAAACATCTGTCAGTAGCTCTATACAAATCCCCTATAATATGTAAATTGCAAATTAAAAATGTTCCTTACCGTTATCAGTGAATAGAATGATGCATTTTCCTGATCAAGCACCGGACAAACTATGCCTTCAAATAAACAAAGTAGTACATCAAACTATGCTAATTACGTATCATATGACCAGCAGTACAGATACAAAAATTGTCTTTGTGAATCGTCACAGACTCTTCCTATTTACTAGACGCTATTCGTCCAAACACTTACCACATTGTTTTTCTTCGACGGTCTTGAACAACTCTGGAACTTGGATGAGTTCTTCGGGTTTGAAAATTTTCCGCGTCCTATAAAGACGTGCTGATCTAAAAATATATAATCGCCAATTGAAATTACAAAACAGATTTTTCAATTTAATTTCTATATAAGCTATTTGATTAGATTTAGTTGGGTGGCTTTGTCAAAAATCAAGTGACCTTATAGACTTCAAAAATTGCACATGATTCATCATTCTTTTCCCTTTGGATCCAGTTGCTTTGGTCATAGATATAGCGAAAAATCAGGAAAAGTACATTTTTGTTAACATAATTCAATATATCGAATTCTATTAGGAAAACTTGAATCACAATATGAATTCACAATAGAAATTCATGTTTTTATATTTTCATGTGAACTGCTCGTAAATACATAGAGCTAAAGATCATTTTGGAGAGAAAACAAACTATGTTATTTTGCTACAATTTATGTGTAACAGCTTGAAACTAAATAAAATATAATTTACTATTTAAAAAACGATTTGGTGTTCTCAATAATTTAATGAGATATTCTATTCTATTTATTTAAATATAGATGGTAAGCCAATACTTAGTTTAGTTCAAGGTAAAATTTGCTATTATTTAAAAAAACGCCATTTTAATGAAAATCCATTTATGTACGATTTCGTACAGTTACGTATTTCAAATAATATTATTAAATTGTTTGACAATTATCTCTTTAAAAATATAAATAAATAAGAAAATTATGATATTTTTTAATTTGCACTATTAATTAAAAGTTAATATGTTTCAGAAAAATCACAGAGTAAAAGCATTTTGTTAGATAAATTTTATTCTATGATTTTTAATTATCACTTTTCACACCATACTTTCTCTTTTTATTCCGTGGTTTTTCTGAAACATATTAAGTTTTAATTAATAGTGCAAATTAACAAATATCATAATTTTCTTATTAAAGTTTAACATTTATTTATAATTTTTTTAGAGATAATTGTCAAAAAACATAATATTATTTCAAGTATTTCACGGTGTATAATCTCACATAAATGGCTTTTCATTAACATGGATTATTTTTAATATAACAAACGGTACCTTGAAAAAAACTAACAATTGAATACCCCATAATATCTCATTAATGTATTGAGAACACCAAATTGTTTTTAAATATTAAATTATAATTTATATAGTTTCAAACTGTTACAGATAAAGTGAAACATAAATAATATAGTTTTTTTCGACAAAAGTGCTCTTTAGCTCTATTTATTTGCGAGCAGTTCACCTCCTGAGAATATGAAAATATAAATTAGAATACTTGAATTATTAATTTTGATTCAACATTTTCCAATAAAATTCGAAATATTGAATTATTTTTTACAAAAATGTACTTTTTCCCTAATTTTTCACCATAGCAACTGGATCTAAAAGAAAATATGATGTAGCATATGCTATTTTTGAAGGACACCTAATTTTTGACAAAACGTGATGCTTTATCATTCTTGTAACTAAATTACCCTTTTTTCTAACTAAGCTACCTACCTAACTCATTGAAAATGTTCGGAGTTAGATACCCCCAATTTACGGCAATATTCACCTTTATAGTTTGCTAAGGTGTTTCTTTTCCATAAAAATCCTACAGGTATATAAAACTAAATAACAAATACCTAATCGTTTTTGGAACACTATAGCACACAATATACTTATCTATGACGTAAACTTAGCGTATAAAATAAATGCGTTAAAGCTTAAAATGTTACTTAATGTTTACTTTGGTATATTATTATACATATGATAGGCTGTGGTACCTGAGTCAAATCTGTTTTTTTGTGATATGACCCTGACAATCCAAAAGATAGTATATATGTATGTACATAATAGTTCATACTTCGTGCTATATAATAAATAACACGACAAAAAAATAATGAGTCGATTTATTCACCTACTTTCAACAAAAAGTATTGTATGTGTCACAGAACAAAGCAAAGTGTCTCTATCGCAGCTAGTAGATTTACTACGTGCTACATAATGTTCCTATGACAATAAATATTTAAAGCAAATATAGATGATAGAGACACTTAATTATTGCCAGTCTTAGAGAAAAATAGTGTTTTTAATTAGAATAGCTCGTAAAGCCATCATAAGAAACCTTCCTGGAGTAACCAACATAATTACTTCTCTGTGTACGTACCTACTGTTAAAAAGTTTACTTCAAATCTATGCCTATATTGGAACTGGGAGAGAATAAAAGCAATTCAAAATTAGTGCAATTTTTAATGTTTTAAGCAGGTCCAGGCCCAAAATCAACCTCCTTTTGACTTCTTTAGTTTGCACACGATAGAAAATAGAGATACCCAACGTATATGTATAAAGATATTCCAAAAAATTAAATTTTTGTTTTTGTCAAAAACATATATGCCACTTAGAGACACAAAAAAGGATCAAGATTATTTAATGAAAAACTATTAGACATTGCTATATATACAGATTAATTCTGTTATTATTTGACTTCAGGTTTCTGTAAAATGTACATTTTGGCAATTTTACACCATTTTAGTACCTCGATGTCAGAGTTCTTGCTTATCGGTTTGATAATCAATATAAAAAAAACAAAAGAGCAAATCATATTATAATTTCTCAACAAACATAATATTTTTTTAGGAGAAATATCAAGAAAATAGTTATGTAGAGATCAACTGGAGAAGCTTTAACGTTGTATGAACTATAGGTACTTGTTGTTAGTAATTCTTCGATGATAAATCAGAAACAAATAATAAATTTAACCATCGATAAATCAACAATAATCTGCCAGTAGCGTGCCTAAAAATACGTATTTATCATTTATTGTGTTGCTTGTTGTACAGTTAGAATCTCAGTGTACATTTTCTATTGATATAAGATTATCTTATATTAGTACAATTATTAATTAAGTGAGAATCTCAAATTTGAAACATGGGAAATAGGAAAAAGATTCTGCTTGTCACTCATCGTTCCTCAGTCTATATCTATGCTATTGTCTTCATTTCTGGAAAAGCGTTTTCCGCATATTTATATATATATATAATGAAAAATTGACGTATCTTCCGAAAACACTAAAAAACTAACATACCTGCCTTACTGTGGATTATATAATCCAATTAGACAATTAGAAATTGATACATTTTGATTAACAACAGTTAATTTTTTAAATAAATAAATGGAGATTCTCTTTTTCCAAAATATATATGCATAGATAATTATCCTTGGAAAGTAAAACCTGAATAATAAAGTTTATCGAAGCACAAACCTTGCCATTTTGTAGCAGTCATGCGACTATTATACTCAACCAAAAGCTCTCTATCGATTCAATTAAAACCTCAGATTAGGTACAATTAAAAAGAGAATAGACGCGTGAAAGAAACGAGCTGGGTAGTTATATGTACATAGATACTCATACATCATTTACATAATTCATAATTTCAGAGTGAGTGTTCTAAAAAAAAATTTCTTATCAACTGTAAATTTTTGTCTTTCTGCAAATTGAACTGAGCTGAATTTTGGTACAGAGACAACTTAGATAGAATCAAAAAATTGTTTTCAAAAATCGATAAAATGAGCCCGACGTCATTTAAAAAAAATTATTTAACAGATTTCAAATTTGGTTTGTGCAACCACATAGCATCTAAATGAATATCTACAATAGAAATATTGATCAATGATCATATATTATGACTGCTACTTATTTATATTACCTGATTTTTATTATTAGGTACTCTTAACACCTGCTTTGACAGCGTGAGTGCCCTTTAATAAAGAATCAGGCTTTCCAATTTATTTCTTCTAAATATGAGTATCTTCATATGCTGCTATAGCATTTCATATTGTTCAGACTGTGATTATGCCTGGCTGATGCGATTTAATAAGGCCAAAACATCTGTTCTGGGTTATCATTAGCGGGTAATATAAACAAGTAGTATATTTTTATTAAAGTATACCTGTTTTTATTATTACTCTTAACACATAGTATCTCAATGAATATCTACAACAGAAGTATTGATTAATGATCATATTATTTTCATCAACATCTCTTTTAAATATTTTAATAACTCAATAAAATTATAATACAAAATCGATATTCAATGCTTTTTGAAATAGTGTTTCCTAGGTGTTCTAATGGAGACCAAATTAGTCTATGTTATTTATGGCCCTTATGTAAGATCTTATGTAAGTAAAACACAGTTTTTGCTGATGATTCTATCAAATTTCAGGTTTCGATTTTTGATTGCTTCACTCACATCATTCCATTCTGTACCAGCTGAGATGCTTTACCAAAATAGTTCATGTTTAATGGGCTCAATTTAAATTTTGTTTCACTTTTGCTAATTATGCATACAGCTTCTAATTACTGAATCTACGAACACAATTAGTAAAAGTAAAAAAACAAAAACTAATTGGCAGACTGCTGTCTTTTAAATCGGATCGAATACTTTGAAGAAATTCTTAGTTTCCATCACGGTACCAACTTCGAAGTAAAAGACAAACAACGGTTTACAATTATAAATAGACAAATCGAGATAAAGGAGTCTCAGAAAGTTCGGTTTTATTGTCGTACCATAAAATTTCTCATATTTGATATTTATTTAAACTGTTTCAAATCCATAGAAATACGACATACATACAACATAGTTATATCTAATTTTTCTCAGTATGTGTACCGACAACGAATTGTATTGTGCATATCCTGTTTAGTGAGTTTGATTTATAAACTTTTCCAAATATATAAGAAGAAAGAATTCACTAAGCAGAAAAAGTGGAAATCGCTTTTGAAAAAGAAATTATAGGCCAAGCAATTTAAAATATATATATGTGCGTTCTGAGCAGGTAGCGTATATTTGACAAATCTATACGTAGGTACATAAGTACATGCAATCCTAATAAAAGTAATACATAATTCAGTTTTTTATAGTTAATAAAGTCAGTTTTGTCATCTCAATGCATTTAGCAGCCGCCCTGTTTAAATTAAATTTAAATAGAACTGTAATACTTGTATTGACAATTAACATCAAAGAAAATTTAAATGTGAATTTTCGCCTACCTAACAGTTGACATATAAAAGGGAAAAAATTTTTAAATGTAAAAAAACACAACAACTGTCTTTCTTGATGTGTCAATTATCCGGAGTGGTGGTGGTACCCAATGGAATTTTTGAAAACATCAAACAAAGAACCTGATAGCAATTTTGAAAATGATTTATTAGATAGTGTTTGTTGATAGGAGAATTACGAAATGTGATTTATTTGAAATAGGTGACGAATGAAGAAATTATTTGAAATGGAATACGAGTGTTGACGAATTAATATCTGTTACCACTGCATGTAAACAATCTAAGATTAAAGAATATAATTCAGTCAATATTGAAAAAAAATTGTTTAGTATAATTTGTGCTTAGAGGCAGAAAAATCGTTTTATTTTCCAATTTAGTTTATATAATTATATATTAATACGAAAATAACTTATAAGAAGAAATATATTTTGAAATTAAGAAAATCAAACAACAAACAATGAAATTGATGTGAAGATTTTGTTCTTAGAAATGTACACGATTAATAAAACGGATCAAATGTAAGATCTACTTAACACCATCATCCGATAGGACCTAATATAGGAGTTGTATCATCACACGACTAGGACCTAATATATGAGTTGCATCATCTTCTGCCTAGGACCTAATATAGGAGTTGTATCATCGCCCAACTAGGACCTAATATAGGAGTTGCATCATCACTCGACTAGGACCTAATATAGGAGTTGTATCATCACTCGACTAAGACCTAATATAGGAGTTGCATCATCATCCGACTAAGACCTAATATAGGAGTTGCATCATCACCCGACTAGGACCTAATATAGGAGTTGCATCATCATCCGACTAGGACCTAATATAGGAGTTGTATCATCACTCGACTAAGACCTAATATAGGAGTTGCATCATCACCCGACTAGGACCTAATATAGGAGTTGCATCATCAGCCGACTAAGACCTAATATAGGAGTTGCATCATCACCCGACTAGGACCTAATATAGGAGTTGCATCATCACCCGACTAGGACCTAATATAGGAGTTGCATCATCACCCGACTAGGACCTACCTACGTAGTTTGAAGAAGCTCAACTTACTTGATCCATCCATTGGAGGAGTGGTTTGTCTGGTTGCTCGGATCTGCTTGTTCAATGTTGACAGTTATGGCACACTGAAACAGTAACAAAAAGTCGATAAGGCACAAAGAATTTGTTTCACTTCATAAAAATAAAAAATAAACTTTGTATGCTGCCAATGTGTAAAAAAACGGATGGAAAATTCTTAAACAATTAATTTACACTGATTTTTTTTTATAATTTGGAGATGAAACTTCACGAAATCCACAATCATTTTGTTCATTATTGTAGTATCAAGTACAATGAAAGACATATAGTGAAAAGTAGTAAATAATTTGGTCGCATTTAAAAATCGTATTCAATTGGTCATATCGTGAAAAGTCGTAAATTTCAACAAGTTGCAAGAATTTTAGTCGTATTCAATTTGTCCTATGTGAATACAACTTTTTACAAAGGACTTTTTGGATACAACTATCTAAATACGACAAGTTAATATACGATAAATAGACAGAAGACTTTTTAAAAATTACTTCTTGCTTGCTGGTGGCCGACAATAAAGCTGGATTTCTATGTAAAATTAAGTTGTAACAGTTAATCCCGGAAACAAACATTTCATCAGTAAATTAATATACAGAAATTTTATCTTGCGGAATATAATATATCTTGAAAATTTAGATTCCAGTATATTAAATGCATTTAACATTTTGCAGAATTTATATCTCCGTTTGCTCTAGCACAGCTACGAGTTTAAATAGTTTCACATTTAATTAAAACTATAAAAACTAATCGTCTCTGTTATCTAAATTAATATTTAACTGAACATTGATAAAAGCAAATAATGGCATACAGTTAAATTAAAAATGCTGAATATAAACCTAAAAAAAGATAGTTTTAGGTGTTTTGTTATGACGTATTCAGCAGGATCCGTCGGCTACTGCAGCTCAACTACATTTTGGTTGTTATAAAAGTCGAACATCCAAGCAGCGGTTCTTGAAAGAAACATGATGATCCTCGAAAAGGTGAACTATTTTATGGAGCACAATCAATACCGTTCATCTGCAGGTCCAGTCTGAAGTAGCCTAGAGCAGTTCTTATTCAATAAGTACGCCCCCCCCCCGCCACTGAATAAGTTGTAAAATATTTAGTCTAACCGTACTTTAATAAAAGTAGCTGACAAAATCCTAGCATTATTAAATTGATGAATTTGATAAATAATATTGAATTAAATCAGCCAAAAGTTCTTTGGTCTGGAAATATAAAGGCGGTGTGCCATTAAAGTCTACTGAACACCTGAATAAGCTTCAAAATGCAAAATAGAAATCAAAGTGTTACAAATTTATAAAGTTTTTCAACAATATTATCAGTTGAAATATTTAATTGAGGTAGGTAGTTCAATTTGCTTTTATTTTCCCATTTCTTCTTTCCGACTACAGGCACTAGCTCCGCATAAAAGAAACACTTTGGAAGAGCCCTGCCGGTACTAACTGCATTTAACAAAGACCTATATTAGAGAAAAAGTCAATGTGCCTAAGTGTAAGGGAATTTTAGAAACAATTAACGGTTAAAGCCTACTGTGGGGTACAAATGTACCCCAGCTGTATTTGGAATAATGTCTAACAAGCTGTGAAGTAGATTGGAAACTGCCCTTCCTTGACTTTTATTATTTTATTAGGTACTTTTAATAGGTATTATTGTTACTGCAATATATTTAGCCATAATTTCGTGCAGTGAGTCTTTAATGATAAAGCCTTATGACAAAGGCTTTACATAGTAAAAAATGGAGCAGGCTTTAACCGTTAATAACAATCCAGAAATCAGAGCTTCAAAACTATTTTAGTAGTAAAATCACTTTTGTGGTGAATCTACATACTTTTAGTGTTAAATGAGTTTACCTGTAAAAATATGTTAGTTAAGTGTTTGGAAGCATTAGCCCCAGAATTCTTGATATTATTTAAAGGTGCCACAAAACATGATTTGAATTTTCTAGGAGATATTTCAGAGCACCAATGAAATCCTAATCCTAATCTTTAACTCTTAAAAGATCAAATCAGCAACTGTGACATCTGATAAAAGGTTTTGACCTGTTTTGACATCAATTAATTTGCCAAGTTGGGAAGCTTCAGTATTAGTGTTGAATAAAGGGCTCAAATCTAACATATAAAAAAGATAATGCTCACCTTAAAGACTGTATCCCACTATTTTGGTAGGGTCAGTCTTGTCTTTGTTTGCCAAGTCTTTCTCTATCACCATATCACTGGTGATTCCCATGGCTTTCATGTTTTCTCTTATCTGCTGCATCCAGGTCTTCTGTGGTCTTCCCAATAGACTATCTTGTGAGCTGGATACTCTCTGTGGAGTACATGTTCATACCAATTTAGCCTCTTGCGAAACTGACTACTTCAATATATCTGCTGGAGTCCTGCAAGGTGACACATTAGCCCCTTTTCTTTTCATCCTTGTACTCAACTATGCTCTCATGAAAGCAACACTTACCAAAGAAGAAGAATACGGATTCACAATCTCGCCAAGAAGTAGTCAGAGAATAGGACCAAGTATGATAGTAGACCTGG
>JAUYWI010101005.1:0-11534 GCA_034780595.1 Parotoplana pacifica | reverse complement strand
CCTCTTTCTCTTGCTATCAGCATTGTTTTCGTCTTTCTTACATTCATTTTCAAGCCTTTCTTCTCACTGTTTTTGGTGGCTTCATCCACAATTTTCTGGAGATCTTCTGTTTCTGCAAGGAGGGCTGTGTCATCTGCTTAACACCGATTACTAATATTGATTCCTCATATTTTACATCCTGGTAAATGGTCAATATCAATGCATTAGGAAGTATAATATTTTGGAGGTTAATACTATCCCCAATACCTCTTGCTAACCATTTATGTAAAATATCATTACCAACTAAGGGTGCTGTCAATATCATTGAACTCACATTTAGGCAGAGATGCTATGGATTCTGAGCTCTTAGCTAGTTTATTGCTCTTCTATGAAGGTTCAGATGCTTTCTGATTACATTGTATAGGGTGACATTTGTTTGTTTTATTATTAGAAATCCCCTGGTAGTCTGATGTCCAAATGCACTCCAGAAAGCAGATTTACTAAAAAGGAAAGCCAACAGTTTGTAGGACAATGACCTTTTAGATTTTGTGTTTTCAAGCATTCTTAAATATCAGAAAATTTGACTTGCTTAATGTTATATTAATTTTAGATAACAAAATATGAAATCAGTTTCATTGAACACATTATATTGGGTCATAGAATGTTATTACCTGGCTATCCCAAATCTATCAATATTGTGCTTAGACTTCTAATTTTATTTCCATTTCCAGTTGCCAAGAAGATGCCTGGATCAGTGCCTACAGTGACTGGTATCTCTCCTAACAAAGGCATTCCTGGAACTAAAGTTATTATTCGAGGTAAGTTGATGTGGCTTTGAGTAAAGTTTGTATTTGTATTGATTTGCTATAAACTATGGTTATAGTCATAATATTGAATTCAAAGGTTATTAATTTAAATATATTAATCAAAACATTTTCAGAAAGGCCTGTTTTGCATTGCACAAATAGTGCATATTATAAATTCTGGGGTCACTCATTGTTTTCAAATTACACTGCAGATGATGTCTAAAAATATGTGTTTTGAGTTTCAAATAGTTGCTTGATCTAAGCTATCAAAAATGTTGCTTCTGATTAATGATATAATTTGAAATATTTATGATATTTTAAGACATTTTTTGTGTAAATTTACAGTGAATCTAAGCAAATTGCCTTCCTGAAGATGCCTTGACTAATACCATATTTGCATATTGTGATTAAAAGCAGCTGGGCTCCTGATTACCTAACTCCATTGTTGTAACTTTCTACACCATCTGAGATTTGTACATAAGTTTTGAAATTAAATATTATGTACAATATTACTTACAAGTAGTATTATATTTTATCATTAAACTAACTTACGCTATTTTTTGTTTTTATATAAAAATTATGATAAAATACAATACTACTTTCAAGTAACGTTATAATATTTAATTATTTTTATTCTCATTGAAGGTGAAAATTTGGGCACTTCCGCATTGGATGTTTTGCATGTGCTGATTGGCACCACGGATGTTGGGCGAACTGTGCAATGGTTCTCCTCCAAGAAGCTCCAGGTCTACACTCCACTGGGGGAAGGTGATCTCAACATTGTGGTGGTCACTCAGTCGGGAGGTTTCGGCACTTCTACTGTTACCTACACCCAGAGAGTTCCTAAATCTGTCGGTAGGTATGTCCACCCCTGGTAGGCAGGGTGGCAGGTAGCTATACATCGGTCCAATGAACATTTTTTGAAAATGACAAATTATTCGGTTAATCGAATAGTTTTAGTTTTTATATTAGATAAAGGAGAAATTAAAACCATAGAGTAACTATACCTACATACATAGAGTATCCACTCAAACATTTTTGAATGTATGCACCGGTGATTTTACAACTACTGACCAATAATATTGATATGCAGAGTTCAAATCTATCATTATTTTCTCGCTAAAATTTTGTCTTGATATATTTCGGGTTAGGTACTACTTTTATGCGACACCTAAGAAAAAGTAGTATGCAAAAATTAAAAGTATTTTTAGAATATACATAACTATTTGAATTTTAAACCTTTGAAAAATAAACATTCCATATAAAATTTGTTGCCTAAAACGTTTTTATGACAGCGTTGACTAAATTGAGGTGCAAATGCACCCAGTCATTTTTCAATAAAACCCCTAAAAGAAACGATGTTTGCTGTCTAATTGTAATATTTAGAAACTAAAAAATAGTTTCTAATTCATTTTATGAGTTAAATTTGTGAAATTCACTATCACACAAAATTTACTATCGTTATCTTCGAACACCAGATAAATGTCATAGTTCCATATAAATACTTGTATCAATATATATTGAGTGCAGATTAAAAATATTACAAAAAAATCAATAATTGGGCCGATGATGTCATTAGGTCCAAAAATTAAAGTTTATCCGATTGATTTCAATGTTGTATGTAGGTCCACTAGGGATCCAATAACACAAATCCAAAAAGAATTTTGAAAAAATATTGATTATCGATTATGAACAGAAACCAATAACTGTAGTGACAAATTTTAATTGCAAACCAATATTGAGCTACTTATACGTGTAGTTATTAGACAGGTTTAATTCTATATACATACATAACTTTTGTTTTAGTAGAGTACATGATTTTATATAACTCATAAATAAAATGGAATAAAAAATACAATTTATACTAGAAATTAGGATTTAGTCAGGAAATAAAATAATGCACCCCAGCATTCTATTTTTCAAATATCATCTGATATAAAAGCAATAAATATAATCTAGAAACATGGAAAACCTCAAAAGCCACTTAAACAATAACTATTGGGTTAATTTGCGCCCCGTTTTAGGCGATAAAGGGTTAAACAAGATATTGGAAATGGCTACATTAGAGTGGCATTACTTCAAATGACATTTTTTAACAAACGATAGATGCGAACCTTAATATTGTTTAATTACCAATCAATTAAAATAAATGTAGATTGAAATTACAATAGCGCTAAGTCACTATTGTTTGTTTATAATATTTCATTTAAATAAATATTTACAATTACAGAGAAATAATATACAAATCCTGCCATAATAAAAAGCTAGTTTTACCTTTTCTAAAAGATCGGTTACCTAATCATAAATTGTAGGTAGGTACCTAATTCTTTATAATTGAATCATAGGTATTTAAAATAAGTTTCAAATCATCATTCGTTTCTGACTTCCACAAATAAATTATTCGTTATTAGTTAGTTTGTTAATTTTATTTAATCTAGTTTTGAAGGCTATATTCCTTATTCAGAGGTCAGTCTTATTGTGCCGTCTCCGTTCATCCCAGTTCTTCATATCTTCTTTTAGCTGGGTTTCCAGAATTTCTTGGGTTAACCTTCGTTTTCAATGGAGGGGCAACTGGAGCCTTTTCCTTAAGTTCTGGGCTCTTTTTTGTTTCCTTATCACGTAAACATACAGTCTGAGTATTTGGGTTTTGGAGACCTCTTCAATGTCGTTTTATTTTATTTTAAATAGTCCAATTAGGTTGGTTAGATTAAACTTGTCTAAAACCTTTTAGATGTATGATTGAAATTTGCACATTTAAACTGTTAAGATATTGAAAGAACACGTAGGGTATTAAAACCTTTTACGTCACAAGTAAATGGTTGGTTTAGTAAGTAAGCAATGTGGTTCAGTGGGTAAAACTATTATAAGTCCTTACGAAATTTAGGTATCAAAACAATTTATGATTGGCGCTCACTGTGACCAATGACTTCGTAGGGAATTAAGAGACTCTGTATATTGGGCAATTTTTATAGGATTATGAATCTGTTTTAGCTATCAGAACAAAAAATGTTGCAATCTTTCAGAAAAATCTTTGAGAAGACTTTTGATTTTGAACATGTGCATCAGTAATTTGTTTGGATTTATTTCCTACACTATACTCGGACCTTTCTATCCATTGGAGGTAACAATCTTTTAATGTTTGTTGTTTTATTACCTTATTTAAATAATTTGTTTCTTTTATTTTAATTTAAGGCGGCAAAGAAAGGCCTGAATCCACTTAGCATCGGAGTCGTTTTTGGCATTTATGAATTTATAATTTTCATCACTACCTTACCTTTAGGCGTACACGTAAGTAGAAAAATTTCTCATGCCATCTCTTACGGAAAATACATTTGCAACTGGTTGCTATTATGGAGGTCTGAGAAGAGTACAACATTTAAGAAGAAACATCAATTAGTTTAAATTATAATTTGTATTATGCCATTTTTATTGTTTATTTACCTTTACAATATGTCCACTTACATTGTGTAGATTTGAACCTAAATCTTGGATTTCAGAAAAAGAGTTATGTAAATTGCAATGGGATTAACTTTCAAAATCTTTTTCGGCCAAAAATTTGTAGAAAGACATAGTGCGGTGACTATCAGAGTAAAAGTACATTGTTATAATTAGCAAATATTTCACGTTTTCAGACAACATTAATAAATAGACTTTTGATTAATTTGAATTTATAATATCTAATCTGCCTTCCAATAGTTCTCAAATGGCTAACTTTTAATAGTTTTGGAGATATGCCAATAACTGCCTTTTTCATATTTTCATCCTTATCGTCTTCTTTATCATTTAATGTCTTTTAGTGAGAGTAAACATTTATTGTCAAAATTAATTTATAAGGATGCCAATATCTATCATACATAGGTATGTGGCAAGAAAATAATTTTTCAAAGTTATCCATCATAGCTTTGACATTATGAATTAGTTGACCACATTTTTGGCTGTTAGCTTTATCACATTGATATTGTAATAATTTATGTTTTTGAAATTTTAACATATTAAAGCTAACAAAGTTTCAAGTTTATGTTGCTAACCAATCATTCAAAGAAATTATAGATATATAACATGTTCACTTTTCGGATTTTTATATGAATTATGCAATTAGATTTCTAAATCTTAGCATTTAAAATATTAGTAATCCAAAACCATATATTGTGATCTATATTTTTAATTTAGTGGATATTTCATTTTCATTTTAATTATTTTGAACGTTTTCTCTTCATCTACAGATCAATAAATTTGGAACACGCAGGATGTACACTGCTGGATTATTTGTTGAAGGCCTCTGTTCAATATTGATGGGTACATTAATTTATTGCCCGCCGGGCACTGCATTTTTTGCCATGTGTCTTCTGGTGCGATCGATACAGGCGTTTGGCTGTTCCATGATGCTCACGGCAATCTATACCATCGTGGGAACCGTTTTTCCAGATGAAATGTCCTTCGTCTTTGTAAAACAAAACATAATTAATTATATTATGTACCTAAAAATATTTTATTCATCGTATTGCTATTTAACGGTTATAGTCAACATGTGCTACACCAGAGTAGGCTCTAACCATTAAATAGCAATACAATCTGTAGAATTATTGAAACAAATCAAACTATCAATTTTTAGGGTCTTTTAGAACTCTTTACTGCAGTTGGTCTTATGACTGGACCTGTCATTGGGGGATTTCTTTACGAAGTGAGTAGAAGATATTGTTTCACCACCACACGTCAAATGATTCTTTGACATTTAATCGTTGTACTATGTGTGTTGCTTGATATCTCTACCCATATTTCAGAATTACATAGATATTGCTAGTTTCGCATGAAACTGTGGCCTTAAACAATCATAATTTAACAAACAGTCTGCCACATGATAAATTTAAATGGGAAACTGAATGATTTTAACAAATGTTTATTTATTTATAAATTCTATTCTCCTTGAAACATTTAACATATTATAAAATACATTTAATAACGTGAGTTTGAAGAAATATCAGTTGCAAGAATGACTAAGTGTAATTGTGGAGCTGTGATTGGACGGAACAAACTTGTAGATGACAAGTTGAGCAATAAATAGGCAATGTCTTCACAATGTTTCTTGCAAGGCCAGTAGCTCTATCTGCTTCATCTCAGCTAGAGGTGAAGGCATTTGGGGCATAACCATTTTTGGCGTTTAACACCACATTTGGCTGGTTTCATGAGCATATAAGTTCTCACTAGCGTATACCCTCTGTGTGAATATAATTGTTCGTCGACAGTAAGCGATAGTGAGGGTAAATTCATCACAAAAAGTTTCCAGATCTCTTGAATCGATGCATCAATTTTGTGATTCAGGATTGCTTTATTAGATTCGACATCCATCTTTTAATATTATTTTAATTTCGTCACACACTACGATAATAGAATTCAAATTTATTTAATAATTTTTTATCAGAGGAAAATTCAATTTTGCTTAAGTTTTTAAATGATATTGTTGTGCTTTAGGCCGGAGGATTTATCACTCCATTGTGTACGATTGGTGGCTTAGTTTTACTCGAATTCGTTTTTATAGTGTTTACTTTACCCATCACAACAAGTACGTTTAGTTCGTTGAAATTATAAATCCATTTATTATAATAAAATAACGTGAACAAAATTAATGCAAAAGATGGTTTATTTTTAGCAGTAATTTTAGGAAACAGAAAGATATTCAATGAACTGTTAATTTAAAAACAATAAGATCAATTTATTTGAATATTCACCAGAAAATTATTTCCAACAATAATGTGAATTCCAAAATGCGTTCTTTTCTACTTCTAGAGTCAGTAGAAACCCAGCTGATAGATACCATGGTAAAAGTGTTGTTAATTCCTGAGGTGTGGGTCACTATTCTTGATACTGTAATGACCTGCATTACTATCACTTTCTTTACGCCAATTCTAGAGCCTCACTTGAGAAAAACTGTAAGTTCCAATATTCATATTTTATCGCGTTATATATACCTATTAATTCTATTCTATAGTGTTTTGCCGAATTAGTTATTAGGCAGGTTCAATTCTATGGCATCTACTTTCTCCATTCTTCTCGGTTTGCTGCCCGGTCCATCAATTCTCTATAGGTGTTTGGTTTGAATTATTCTAACATCCCCTGTCTTGGTTTTCCTCTTCCACGTTTCCCTAGAAATCGACCTTCCAGAATATATAACCTTAAATTACTGTTCTTCCTGCTTGTCATTACTTTTTATATCTATGGCCCTAGTAATAGGCAAGTAGCTCTAAAAGTACTGTCTTTGTCAGAAGGTATATTGGAGATCTGGAAATGAGCCGTTTTTTAAATTTCCATATTCCTATTAAAATTAAATTAGTTATTAGTTGTATTTAGAACTTGTATGCAAATGTTATCAAAATCGGTCAAACGTTAAAGATCCAAATTTGTCAAATTTTGTGTTTTTGTTTTTATATTCTTTTCTCCTTTTCCTTTTTCTTCAGTATTTATATCGACCCCTAAAAAATTAACAGATTTGAGTGAAATTTGGAACATAGAATCCTTCATTTAAAGATGTGAATATTGCGAAATTGGCACATACAACCGTGGCAAAGGTGGCGCAATGATCATAGCAACCAAGTTTTTTTTGGCTATTTTGCGATTTCTAATTCAAATAAAATTTTGGTGCCTAGCAACCGTTGGTCATAGCAACACAATTTTTACCCATGTTTAACATTTTACGATAACCCATTTGGATGAAACCATCATAAAATGATGATTTGATACATATCAATCGTTTTCCAGCTATTTTCAACATTCTACAATAAACTATGTGAATGAAACGTGATGTCTTTTTATTTGACGGATAAGTTGAAGTAAACTGGAAAAAAAGGTAAACATCCGTTGCAAAATATTTGCACCCAACTCAAATTTGACCGTAATTTGTATGTAAAATAGGCAAATTTTGAAATCTCTTAAATCAAGATAACTATACAGTTTTTGTAACGTAAGCTAGCAGATAGTAATCGATCGATCTGAGTGTCTTCTGAATCAGTTTACTGGAATAAACCCTAATAACTATTTTATGACTGAATCACGTGAAGCATTTGATAATTATTTTGGAATTAAAAGTACATGGACTTCCTCGGCACACAGTGTGCCTGATCTAAGAAAGAATCTGATAGAACTACGATGCCAAAAGAAAGCAAAAGTTTATTCCAAAATGGACAACAACATTTCCAACGTTTGACAGTTCAACCTCGATCAGTGTTGAGGAAAACATGTATTGTACATTCTGAGTAGAAACTAAATAGTCATTTTCGTCGGGTTGTACATCATTTAAAATTGAAAGTCTTCGACTCCACGAATCTACTAAAGATCATCATGATTCAGTGAATTTTATGAAAAATAAAAAAGTAACCAATAGAAAATACACTTGCTGGTAAAGCCCTCTGAATGAGTGTAATCGCGACAATCTCGTGCGCCTCCTTCGTAATGCCCACTACGTTTCTAAGATGGGTCAGCCATTCACCGATTTTGTTGTATCGAATCAACTTGATGAAGAAAAAGGTATCTCATGCCGTACGTAACCAATACATGAACGACAAAGTAGCATTGATATTCATTAACGCTACATATTGCACAAGTTGAGCAGGACAACATCATTGCTAAGCTCAAACAACATGGAAGCTATTGTATTATGGTGAATGAGACTACTATTTTCGGGATAGCTGAGGAACTAATTATCTATATTCGCTTTGGTTGCTCTTTACAGGAACGAGAGACACATTTGTTAACAGTTCAAGTGCATCTCTGGTCGTCCAGATGCCTTTATCATTTCTTTGAGATTTCATACTACGAATGGCTGTCTCAATTTCGTTTTTTAGAATGTTATTTCCAGAACATGAACTTTTCTAATCAACAGATTTAGTAGTACTTGTTCTGATAGACTTACAATAAAACTGCAGTAATGTATGTAGTTGTTCCTATAACATTTCTTATAATAAACATAATTATGATTTTTTTGGCATTGTTTGTCATTTGGTTCTTCAATCAACTGTTACATCTCTTATATAAGAAATATTATTGTTTCCAGAAATGTAATGATTCCACCATCTCAAAAGTAGATTTAGTTTCAAATTGTGCTTATTTAGCTTTTTATATTTTGGGTAGAGTATACACAAAAAACTGATTAAAACTCACCATTGAGGGTGTAGAACAAGGCGTAGATGATTACGTAGTTTTGATTGATCTCGAAAAGATGTTTTTTTTATGTTTTACGTTTTAATAAATGTAAGAAATGTGGTTTTCTTTATAATTTATATGAGTTTGTTATATTTTAACAGTTGTCACATAATTCTAATACTTTATTAGCATTATTCTATAAGTCATTTATTATTTTCTCATACACAGAAGAAATACTTTTTGTGTATATTCCAAAAGGCGTTATTCCATATTTGTTGAAAAATATTTAATTAACAGCACCCATTTTCTTCATATACAAATATGTGTATGTACTTTTATATTGTAACTTAATTAGGCCAATTATTTCATTATCATGGTGAGTGTATAACTTTATCTTATTCATATTGTAGTTTGGCCTGAGCCCTTCAAAGTCCGGTCTTGTGTTTCTGGCTACTCCAGTTGCCTATGGATTAATGTCTCCATTGTGTGGCTTTCTATCTGATCGATATGTGAGTAAACGTGGAAATTATAGTAAACACATTTTAGATAACAATATAACGGTATTTTTGAACAAAAAGAGTTAATAATATGCGTATAGCTGTTAGAAAAGTCTTCGGGGGTAACACAGGTTCTTCTCTAGTCCAATGTACTTCCCGTCGTGAGCAAACAATTGGTACGCAGGTATACGAACGGGTATCTTGGAAAGATTTTGGTACTTGTTTTTGAAAAAATCAATATAGGGCCCAACTAGGGGTCAATCACGTCATCAAGTTAAACAAATAAAGTTTGTTCAATTTGGTTCAAATATTGTGTGTAAGTTTGCTGGGAATTCATTAACACAAATCTATAAATATGTTAGAAAAAATAATGTTTATTGATTTTTTAAAAATATGTCAATGAATCTTTTCAAGATCTTTGTGTACCTGTGTACCAAATGTTGGTTCAAATCATCGAGGGAGAGTAGGCCGAGGGATACACATCTGTTTATAACCAAAGACTTTTCTAACCCATTCTAATTAAATATTTTGCATTTTAGAATCTCCCCAGTGTTTGTATGTTGATTGGATTGGGATTCATCTCATGCTCACTACTTTTTATTGGTCCATCGCCGATATGGAACATGACGTAAGAAAGACAAATACCTATAGGTGCCCATAATTTCAAGAATATAAATTTAAACTGTTGAACGATAATGGAATTGGTTGGTTTTCTTTCATTTTAGTTCAGAGTTGTGGTTGATTATATTGTCACTCTTCGTACAAGGAATTGGTCAAGCCTGTGGAATGATTCCAGTGATGAAATTGGTGAATTGTGAGGCATTGTAAGTAATATGTTCATTCGTTTAGTTGATTGTTTTGTAATGTTATATTCGTTGGTTTCTGTTGAACAGTTTATTTTTTTCATTCCTCTTTATTTAATAACTGTTAACAATGTAATTTCGGAATAAAGCCGTTAGCAAGCCAGGCCCAGTAAATACCGATATTATAACATAAAAATAGACCAAATTTAAAATATGAAACAAAATGGAATTAGTTCTTGATTACCAAATCATCTTCTAAACTAATTCAAAAGAGATTATCATGCAATTATTGCGAATAAGAATGTCAAAAGCGATGCAATAGTTGCCCATCCTAAATTTGGCGATTTTTCAGAAGAGACAAAAATTTTTACAACTAATCTAATTGTCTTAATAATTATTCTTCTTAAAAGTGCGTAGCTCATTATAATTTGATTAGATAATTAAATCTTTAAATAATTTAAATAAATGATTTTTAAAATTTAGTTAAACTGGCAATTATTTCATAAGAATTGCATCATTCAAAACAGTACATATGAAGGCCCACTTGGCACTGAGCACACTCCTTCATAACATTGTTTTGCGATAGGCTCATTTTATTTGCTTTCCTTCTGTACAAAATGGAATTATATCTTCTCTCATATGTATGATGTTCTTATTCCTATTGAATTTTAACAATTACACATATAAAAAACTATATAACTAACAATCTGTTTGTACTTACCATCAGTTCTTTGTAGGGCTCAATTTCCACAGTTTTTGCTATTTCTGCTGTGTGTGTGCAGTTATCTTGGTACTTGGTTTTTCAATGGAACTTTCCTTCATCTATCTATCTATGTATATGTTCTGCTGAATTAGTTATTAGGCAGGTTCAATTCTATGGCATCCACTTTCTCCATCCTTCTTGGTTTGCAGTCTAGTCGTTCAATTCTCTATTAGGTATTTGGTTTGAATATTTCAACATCCCCTTTTCTTGGTTTTCTTTTTCCACGTTTTCCTAGAAATCGACCTTCCAGAATTGCTTTGACCATTCCTTCTCCACATATTATATGTCCAATCCATTTTTTTCTTTTGGTTATTATTTCCAACATGCTGCGTTTTTCTTTGATTTGTTGGAGTACTTTTTGATTTGTCTTCATGTCTGTTGCATTCTTCTCCAAATCCAAATTTCTAGCGCTTCAATTTTCTTCTTTTCTGTTTCTTGCAATGTCCAGGTTTCTGCTCCATATAGTGCTATACTTCATACAATTGTCTTCACGATTTTCTTCTTAGTTTCTAGTCGTAATGTTTTTTGTTAGTAATTCTCTTTTTCTTATAAA
>JAUYWI010100994.1:0-11534 GCA_034780595.1 Parotoplana pacifica | reverse complement strand
CTGTGGGAACCACTTCAAGGATACAGAAGGCAGGGAAGAAGGAAAGCTACATATGTGGACGTGCTGAAAAGGGATGCAGGAGTTACAAGCGTGGCAGAACTCGCGACAACAGGAATGAGTGGAAGGCAGCAATCCAGACCTCCCGAGTTGGTGTGGGATAGACACACTCTCGTACTGACGACGACGACGACGATTTGTTGGCGCAAGCACTTAGAATGTTACATCTCTGTAGTAACCTTTTTTGTGAGCTCCAAACGAACGGGTCCTATCATACATATGTCACTCCTAGGAAGACTGAGTTTGGGCTGAAAGGTACCTCTATGTCACTGACTTTTACTGTTGGTTTCCAGTTCGCTACGTTACTTGTGGAGGAGATTTCGCATTTGCTGGGGCTCAGGAGTAATGTGTTCTTAACGGACCAATTGAAGATTTCTGTCACTGCTTCTTGCACTTTGAGCCTGGAGGTTTCCTTGTTCTTCTGGCTAGACCAAATGGCAACATCGTCTGCGTACCTGCTGATGTTAATGCCATTCGTGATGGACTCCTTGACTGCGTCTATGAAGAAGAGGAAGAGGATAGGCGACAGTACCGCTCCTTGTGGTAGGCTTGGACCCAATTTTTTTCTTTTATGTATCTGCTTGGTACCCCATTCTCATACAGGCGGTCGAGCAGTTTGTATCTCCAGACCATATCGTACGCTTTGCTGTAGTCTAGGAGGGCGATTACACTTAGAAACCGTCGCTGATATTTTGGGTGATCTTGAAGCTCGTTTGTTCTCGTTGCAGAAGATCTGGTGTTTCATCTAAGTGCATTCGTTCCATCCCCTTGGCGATGCATGAAGTGAGGCTGACAGGTCTGTCTATACGATTCTAGTTTGCTGGCCAGAGCTTGTTCGCTTTCAGAAGAGGTATGATTGTTTCTCCATCCTTGTGGGCAATGTCCTGTACTCCACGTCTTGTTGTAGCACTGAGAAGGATTTTCTTCGTCTTTGGGCCATATCTCATCATCTCCTGGGGCTGATCTGCTTTTCATGTTGTTGATTGCATTCTCAAGTTCACTGGCGCTGAACGGGCTGGCAGTTTCATCATCAATGGTCTCTTCCTTTAGCTTCTGCTTAATCTTCCTGTTCAGATTTTAGTCACGCTTCTTCATTTCTAGGTGACCCGCCTTGCTGTAGAAGTTCATTTATTGAAAATCCCACACAATCAATAAGAAAGGTTGCACAGCAAGTTGACATTCCTCGATCAAGTGTTCACAAACTTGTTGACAATCTTGAAATGTTTCTTTATAAAACACTGAGCATTTAAAATCTGGAGGAACTTGAGTATATCCTACGCTCCAACTATTGTGAGTGGTTACTTAATGTGACAGATAATGATAACATGGTTTTTGGTCTGATGAAGCTTGGTTTTGGCTTAATGGATATGTTAATGCTCAAAATAGTCGATGTTGGTCATCGCTGTGTGGCGGAGCCCCTGCATCTTCAGAAAATGGGCGTGTGGGCAGCCATGTCAACTAAACGATTTTGTGTTTTTATTTTTTCAAGATCGTGTAAAACACTACTGTCTACTGTAATTTTATTGATTTATTTGCTCAAACATTAACTTGTCGTGAATCTGTAATTGTTTGGTTTCAACAAGATAATCTAACAGCCCACATATCAAATGTGTCAACGGACTTTTTCCAAAGGACTTTATCCACCACGTTCTCCAGACATTCTTGTGGGGATATTTCAAAGGTGTTGTTTACATCAACAGCCCACAAACATTGGATGATTTAACAAAAAACAATATCCAACAGAAACAGCATTGATGATGGCAACGAAGCCACTCTCAGAGATGTACCAAGATCTGGTGAAGCGGGCAAGGAACAACATTTTGAACATCGTTTTATGAAATATTAGGTGTATTGTACAAAACTGAACCTTAATATTTTGAAAATAAATTTGTGGATTATTAATTTATTTCATTATTTTTCTCTTGCGTTACTTGATGTATTTTAAATTATTTAGAACTATTAGTGTAGCTTAAGAATAATTTTTAAAACATTAAATTTAATACATGCTACTTATCACCTACTACTTCTAGGTATTTGTCATTTTTCACTACAGTCAAATTCTCAGATATAGTGCCTAATTATGATAACATTTAATATTTGTCGTTAATTGTACCCCTATGTATTATAATTGGTGATAATTATCCTCTACAGCACAACTATATGTGATATTTTACAACTTCTGAATCTTATTGGAAGTTGCCACTAACAATTCCTGATCCAGAGAGAGAGAGACAGCAGGCGCGGCCGCCATCAAGAAGAACTAGCTACATAGGTACCACTTTCACTGGCGTTGCCGTTCACCTATTTTCACCAAGTATAAAGCCAAAAAGCTGTATCTAGATCATTCCCAAAGTTATTAACCGTCGTAGCTCTAGTTGAAATATTACAATGTAATTGGAGTTATTTGAATGAAATTTTTTGAGATATTTGAGTTATTTGAAAGATAAAAAATGTCTTATAGGTGGCATCAATTGTATTTATTGGTCATAGAGTAAATATATAATTATATTAATTACTCTGTGGTATTGGTCACCTTTTCTGCACTTTTTTAACCATTTATATCACCACACTACTGTTGGATTTTGTAAGTAGTAAATAATTTAAAACATAAATCTTATAATTTATTTTAATCTAAAAAAAATTGCCAATGGGGGTTCATATTAAATAGAATGAGTACTAAAATTCTATATAATGGAATTTTTACACAAATTGATGAGTAAAAAATGATTCAATGCTAGCGCCAAATGTTATACAAAGAAGCAAGTTTAAATTATTGATAAAATAACAGACAAACGATCTCTTCCTAGTTTTTATGAAATGAGTTCAGAGATGGTAAGGAAGCAATGGTCTGAAAAGAAAGAGAAATAAATATGTCTAATGATCAACAAAGCAGCATGGGATAGAAACAAATATAAAACAACTGAGGCTAAATCATAACTATTGAGAACCTTTTTAATGCACAGAAGTTTAGACAATAGAAAAATATCTGATTTTATGACAAAATCTAAAACACATACGTCGTTTCCCTAATTCCCATGCCAACGCGCATACGTCATTGCTAGGTATCCAACGGCGTAGCTCTTGCCAACTCTCCCCATCCACAATACCTGCTACCTACTCTAGGTATGCCATGTACCTCGATGGCAGCGGCGAAGTAGACATTTATTTCCCTCCCTCGCCTTGGCTTGACCTGGCATTAGTCAGTAGTCAGCTGTTAGCCGTCGATGCGCTAGCGGTTCAGCCAACGAGATCGACGTTGGAGATATTGGCCAACGAGAAACGCTAAGGCTACGACGCCGATAGAATACCCACCACGGGAACAGGCAAGCCAGAGAAAGAAGAAGGGACTGCATAGAACATCGTCTGGGTGTCATTGCTACCAGCACAACGCTTTAGGATCTGATCAATTAGATCTCAGTGATTCAGGTGGATCGTATCGCATTATCCCCCAACATATCTAATTGTTCAGTTAACAGACGTCACCAAATCTTAAATATCGTCCAACATAGTTATTACTGCCCCAATATTTGTGTTATTTCGTGTCATTCAACACTTATAATTGTTTGTCATCTTTTGGTAAAATATCCTAATTGTCCAATTTGGTCTAAGAACGTCAACTGGCCTATCGTCGTCAATTTATTCTTGTAGCGATCCTTAGTCTGTCAACATAGTTAAAGTATCATTAAAATTGGCAAAATCAAATCAATTTCCAGCGATCAGCCATCAGGACTTCTTTAAGCAATCATCAACATTCGCGATTGTGTACATTTATTTATTGGTAGTGCAAATTATCAAGACAGAATTACACACACACGCTCACACTACCACTATACCTACCATTTTGAGTCGTTTGACATATTTTATCAACTTTGGTGTTTATCATTTTGCATCCATCCCCTCCTATCCCCCCCAATACACACACCACTCGCATCTTGTCGAGGAGTACAAACAGCCATCGAATCAGTGCAACTGCACCAGGAATAAGTTACAAAGGATCTAACTGCATACCTACTACTTCTGTGGAAGATAAACTTACACAAACTTCATATAATAATATTGCATTGTGTACTATTTGTACATTACACTCTCTAGGCATCTAATCGCCTGTTGGGAATCATTTGATAGTGCATTTCATCTCATCCGTGCATTTGAAATTTAGTCCGGCATTTTCATCATTTGTTTATTAGCGCAAAACACAAGATATTTAAATTCACAGTTATTATTACAAAACTAGCGTTCTTTATCCACCCACCCAAACTGAAAGACACCAAAAACTAACACAATTCAGTGTGTCTTTTTGTTTGCTTCTGGAAGAATTTTTATTAGGTTAAAAGATTCAAAGATCTATCGCTCTTTTTTTTAATTCTCGGGGTCGTGTTTGTCGTTTTTTTCTCTCTGTGTGTGTGTACCCGAATTTATTGGTTGGTAACAGAAGTTTGGTTGGCATTGCAGCGAAGTTTTACGATCGCATTGTCGCGTGTGCGCACACCAAATACCAACACCCACGCACGCACGCACAGAGGAAGGCCACTTGACCAGTCGATTGTTCAATTGGCAACCTGTGCAACTCTCCACACACTCCACACACGACCGACCATTTGGCAGCCTACGAGTTCCATTGTTCTTCAGAGAGAAAGAGAGAGGGTGTGTGTAAAGGGAGAGAGCGCTGTTGCTCGCAAGCTGCTGTTCACACTCACCACGCGTCGATATTGATTTTATCACCACACATTGTTGCCAGCCAGTTCGCTATATCGTCGGTAAGAAGGACAAGATTTTATTTTTATTTTATTAAAAAAATTTTAAATGACAAGAAGTTTAATTTAATATTTAATTTGTCACAAAATTACCCATCAGATAAATAATTTAAAAAAAACTAGACGGGTGGTTGTTTTGCATTGTAAAACATATTTCTTGAAACTGATTGCGGGTACTGAAAAATAAATTCAATGTCCCATAACACTCTTGCCCGGCTATTTAAGCCCCAAGTCCACACAAAAAAGTGAGGATCGCGCTTTAATCGTCCATGTCCAGCATAATTTATTTTTGAAACGGTAAATTGTCCATAAAAATTTTGATGCCGATTGAAAAGTATTTAAAAAAGAAACATTTTGTGGTTCTTCCGGTTATTAGTTTGTAGAGGCCATTCTGAAGCACCAAAGACACTTTTTCTTGTTGTTTGAACTTCTTAGCACTCTTGTCCCAATCATAATGAAGTTGCCGGTGGGGTTCTGCAGTGGATTTCGAAATAGATTGAATAATAGTTTTTAAAAATAGAGTTTTGTGACTTGGTTTTTGAACAATGTGCGGCTCGTCGAGCCTGTTATCCTACAACCAAGTTTCATAATTCTTGTTCTCTGGTGTCACCACCAGCACTCAGGTCAGGTCCGGTTGTATAATGTAGCTCTGCCCATACACCCCCGAAAAAATGTGGCGGGCCCAAGTCACCCAGGTACAAAATCCGACTTTTTGTTTGTCTTGTGCCACTCTCATTTTGATATCGTTGGTTGCACTTTTGTGCACTTTTGATATGAAAATATAGACCAAAGTGCGGATTCATTTGGCAAATATTTAAACAAATTCAATTGTGAAAATCGAAATTTAAACTTTAAACGCTTCGTATATACATATGAGGATGTTTCTGCACTCATTTTCATCAGTTTGAAGGGTTTTCTATAATTTGCACCTATGGTTTTAGCTTTCTTGGTGCTGTTGTCTTTAAGATAATTACGAGCTCAGAAAGTGTTTGTAAGAAATGACGAAAAGAATTGCCGTGGACGGAAAAACAATATTCACCACTGGTCGGTGTATGGTTTAGATGTCATTTACAAATCATTGACGTCTCTGTTGTATGTCCAAGTAGTTTACTTAGAATAAGCAAACTTATGTTGGTTATTTTCTGTTTGGAATTCACCTCTAAGTTCCAGTACCTAACTAATATCTTTTCATATTTCATTCTTGCATTTTGATTTGTTGGCTAGGCAAGAACTTTGGTTCGGACAGAAGTTATCTTTTGTTAAAATCTAATAATCATTTAAAGAATTTTATTTTGATAAACTAATGCTGCTATCATTTGTTTCGCTATTATTTCAGATTATATGACTCATAAAATAGTAAAAATAGTTACCTACATATACACGAAAATAACAAATTAATTTTTAATTTTCGATAAGATGCTGAAGTGAACAACTGCAGGGAGTGATAGTTACAATAAAAATCGATGGCCCCATCAGAGAGTAATAAATATTCAGAGCTACTTTGACTCATGCATAAAATTCTATGACCCATACATAGGCGTGGTACGGTACTTAAGTTTAATTATTTTTGAAGATTTTAAAAGCTTACAAAGTCTGGAAAACTAATAAAGATAACGGTGCCAAGAATGTTAGCTTTCTTAAACTCATTATTTTCGACTTTGTTAACTCTAAATTCTCAAAAGCGAATTCAATTAATGATTAACGAAACACTTCGGTGCTCTGTACCTCACATTGATTTAGAGCCGTACCAAACATAACATTTATTTCAAGTATTTTTGGAATTAGTTTTGTGAGAGCTAACCATTGTTTAGACCTTTTTTGGCTTATGCGTATCTAAAATCCACACAAAATAAACATTCATTTGTTTAAAAAGAATAACGGGAGATTAGATAGAAATAAAGAATAACACTAAATATAACGGGAGAACTTTCATTTTTAAGAAGAATAACGGGATTTGCCGTAAATTTGTTCAGTGTGTATATTAGATTATGTCGCTACCATCAGAATAGAACCAAGATGTTCTCTTTTTAATTTGATAAGTTTGATGTGTCATCAAAAACGGGTTTAAAATAAACATGTGTGGACAAACTTTGTTAACAGTGTTAAAAGTTAAATAAACGTTCATAAAATGTTACTGAAGTGACGGTAGACAACATTTATGTAGAAACTAAAAATGGCAGAAACTGTTAGCTTAGTTAGCTTAGTCACGCAGCACAAATTCGAAATATCGGCCATCCGGAACCAAATCATGAAAGTCTCTTATCAGCTTGGCACTTTCAGCGATTGTATTGGTTATTCTATTTTTATTTTTCTGTGAAATCGAAAAAAAATAGGTTAACCTGGTGTTGCGTCTCCAATACTTAATCTATATACTAGGAAAATAGTAAAAAACGAAATCATTTTGAGAAGGTCAAATTACAAAATAGTAATAGATAAACATGTCGCAATAATTAGTTCATTGAATAAATTTAAATGAAATGTTCAAAGTTTTCTAAAATTTATGTAGGCGTGATGAAGGCGGAACAAATGAAAGTTGGTACCTACCTGACTACAATGTTCATACCGTTTTAATCTATAGAGATTTCAACCGTCCATTGTATAAAACAAATACTTTCAGTGAGCCTAACATGACGAGTATTCTATTTACCTACTTTACTTTAATCAAACACATGAACGCATTTTATCTAAATGTACCAGCCTGTAGGTAGGAAACAGTCCTGTCTGTTCACAATGAGAAAATAGGAAATACCAATATTACATACAAATTTGTGTACATAAACAAATAATTCAATTCATTGGAATTTACAATTTTGTGATATTGATTGAATAATTGCATTTTTTTGTTCACCATGTTTGCTAACTCTGATTGCGCGACTCAATGGCGCGAATGTTCGATAAGAGGACAATCCATAGACATCGAATTTAGTTTATTTTCCAGCTGTTGATGTCCGCTTATAAAATGTTGAAGTTATATCTGAACTAGATGGTAGCGTCAAAAATCAATAATTTATATTGTTAATTTCCTGTGTTGAAATATATACTACTTTTATTATTTAACAGTAGTGTGTTAGTAGAAGAAACGGTGAAAATTTATACTTTTAAGAAATATTTCACCATTATGATAGATTTACTTTCTTTGGATTTAACCCATGTTGTTTCTATTAAAGAAGGCTATTTTTTATCCAAAGAAATTTTGTTTGGTTCATAAAAAGTATCCAGAGAAAGGGATATACTTGAACAAAGACTACATGTGCAATAAGGCAGAGGAGAATTAAAAAGGGGGAAATTTTGCATATCTACCATAAATAGATAATGCCTTCTGAAATATTTTGTAAACAATTCCTATCTCCGCCGCCATATTAAATGCTAGGAAAAAAACATAGACTTCCTGTCCTATCCGTGCAATGAAAACCATAGATATCGAATTATGAAATTCTTTGCAAATCCTCATATGGCTGGCACTATAATTCATTCAATAAAATGACAGTTTATACAGAAAGGCTGATAGGTACAAGGAAGGCTGAACCACAATTCTCTCTCGACAGAAACAGTTACTCGTTCCCTTTAATTAAAATTTTGCTGCCTTGATCATCATTTGGTACTTGAAAAAATGTTCCCCATAAAGTTAAAACGATCTCTATGCCTAATTACTCTATGACCTATAGACTATATAATTAAGTAGATAGGTTGTTGTTTATGGAATACAAAAACATAGTGATTTATTGTTTGTATATTTATTTTGATTACCTGCATAGAACTGTATAGTTAAATGATTTCTTCGTTGCTTATTTGTCCGATAAGCGTCCGTATCTCTATTCCTACTTTTCTCAACACAAATTATGAAACTTTTTTTTTGTGTATGTCGGCAGACGTTTTAGGCCAGGCAATTTTCTGCCCTGCTTTCTGTGGACTACTAATGGCGATTCGTGTTACCTAATTAATGATATTAACCAAAATACCAGACATAGCTCTAAATTGAAAAGTTTGGGTAAAAAAATAAAGAGCTTTGTATAAAAAATAATTTTCCTGGTTCGACGTCCCGGCAAACACTCTAGAGACTGTACTTTACTTTGATATATACGTTTGCTCACAAATCGGTTAGTTATTTACCTATTTCCGTGAAACGAGTGGAAATTATTACTTGCAGTTATGTACACCTAGGGTGATATATGTAAGTAAGTAAAAACAAATTGCACGTTGCCATAAGAACGAACACTGTGTGGGCTCAGCCTATAACTTCCATCAATTTTGCTGAAGAAGCAAAATAGATGAATGGACGAATATTTCGGCAAATATATTCTATGACCGATTTCGAATAACCAGGGCTGAAAATTTCAAGTTGAAATTCACACTATCAGTAGGTAGGATATCGATTTATTTAACTTAAAATCCATTTTTCTAAAAAAAACTTAAGATTAATTTTTTGTGCCAAACTTCATATAAGCCAATCTACTAAATGTTGTATAATTATGTTATGTGAAAGAATGGTGTGCCAATTTGAGCACCGATACCACAATGTAATAATTATAAAATCTTTATGAATTGCATAGAATTTCGTCAATTTCGATATCTATGTTTACACTCTGAAAATGGTAGGGACGATATCTATGACTACCTCTGTCTTTTAACATTCAGTGCCGAGATTAGGAGAAAATGCAGTTTTTCGGCATAACTATTTTACAGCTTAAAATATTTCCAAGATATTTCAGATTTATACCTACCCGATTTATTTACAGACAATTTGATACTTTTCTTAACGGCTTCATGTCAAAAACGGTGAGTTTGACCTCTGATAATTATTACTCTGTGGAACGATATCTACAGAGTATTATGATTTCCTATTTTAGTTCAAACCACAGAGTACAATATACATTATGTCATGGTCCAAACAATTCGAGGGAAGGGTATGATTGCTGTGTAGACTGGCAAAGTTAAGTAAATTTGTTTCATTTGTTACCATCTCATAAAGTAAATTATTTATTTTTTGGAAGCTACAAATTCAAATAATAATTATGTAGATAGATTTTCTAATTGATATCTGTTGATAACCTTCTGCTTTCATTTGATTCTAATTGTATAAATTATAGATTTATGGTGTGTTTTGTTATTTATTTTGTGCATTTAGTAACCATATTTTTTTATCAAATTTGTTTTCAATTTTATAGTAATTATTTTTTTACTGAAAAAATAATTGTGTTCCTTTATATCAAATTTTATAGAGTTTTATATAGTCTTCTATATAGTTTTATCTAGTCATAAATTTAATACCTCAACCATATGGAATCTTAAAGATTTTGCTATTGGCATGAAGTTTGAGAGTATGTCCCTGAATTTCTATAGTCACTTACACCACAAATGCTTGTGAAGGAATTTAGAAATATGTTTGATTTATCTGTGAAATTGTACCTATGTGTTCATACATTTAATTACAAACCTTTTTTTGATAATTATAAATAATAATTTGTGATGTAATTTGTTCATAATGTTTGGTTTAGAAATTTTATGAACAAATTACATCAAAAATTAATATTTAGCTCACCATAAAATAATTGTAATATGCATAAAATTGTGTTAGCTAAAACCATAAAATAATTGAAATATGTCAAAAAGTGTATTAGCTCACAACATAACATTATTGAAATATATATAAAAGTGTGTTAGCTAAATACTTAAAATGATTGATATATGCTCAAAACTGTGTTAACTCTTTGATTAATAAAAATTTCCATGAGTTAACTATAGGCTGTCTCATAAAAAAGTTCATTTTTTATTCAATGCATGGTAAATAAATCCATCGATTACTATTAATATTTAAATTTGTCTGTTGTTTGATTGCTAATGATGAATATATCCATAGACATATCTATGGATATTATATGCAGAACAACGTAGTACATATCGATTTATTATCCTACATAATTTAAATGCTAAATGACATTTTAATATTACCATGGATTATACAAAAGAGAAGGCATACTTTTTAATAGAGTCTATGAGAAGATGTAATAAGACGGCCGTTGACATCCATGCTGTTTTGTATGAAGCCTGGCCCGAAGAATCAATGTGTCTACGACAAGTACAGAAACTAGTGAGGGAGTTCAGAGACGGAGAAAGAGTTTGTTTCCAACGAACCGGAGGAAGTGGCAGACCAATTTCTTACAATCGAAAAGACAACATTGCAGATGTCCGCAATATTCTTAATGAGGGTTTAACAGTAAGACAGATTTCAATACAACTTGGGATTGACAAATGCTTGGTGCATCGCATCCTTACGGAAGACCTGGAGTGCATTTGGTTTCATACTAAATGGGTACCGCACATGCTTACAGATGCAAATAAAGCAGTACGTATTGAAAGGTGTAATGACATGATAGAAGCTTTAGAATCGCGGTTAACCAGACAGAATCTCATAACAATAGATGAAAAGTGGTTTTACGCCCGAAACATGAAGCCATCAAATAAATCTGGATCTTGGGTCTCACCGGGTGGTGACGTCGTTCAAACTGCTCGACGGACTACCATGGAAACAAAGTTTATGGCTATAATATCAGTTAGTCAACGTGGACAGAACTATATTGAGGTGCTTCAACGTAATGAATCAATTGACTCTGAAAGATACATAGAGTTTTTAAATAACATGTGTGTGCATTATGGAAATCACCCAAATGGAAGGGGAATTGAAAAACACAATATGGTTATCATTCACGACAATGCTAGACCGCA
>JAUYWI010100983.1:0-11535 GCA_034780595.1 Parotoplana pacifica | reverse complement strand
TTATTGCAGCAGGAGGTGGCCACACAAAATATTAATTTCCCCTCCCCTTTACAGAGAAGGCTAAAATGGCCCTCTTAGAGGCCACCACATTTTGATTGATGCAAAAATAACATTAGTGATGTTTGTTTTACATATTATATTAATTTAATGCCATTCCCAAAAATAATTAAGAAAGCAGTTAACTTTAATTTAAAAACAACATTATTGCACTTGGTGCATTTCTTTGACCAGGGTTGTATATATATTTATTTATTTATATCTATAGAAAATATTTTGCTTATTAACTGTTTGATAACCTAGAAATTTCCTGAATTAAAAATTATATAATGATACTCTTGTTTCAGTAGTAGATTCCAATCTTCCTATACTCTGATTAGACATCTTACCTACAGTGTTGGTAAAACTTTTTTCTGTCAATTCATCAATTTTCACCTAAAAATAAATAATTTATCAATATCTGTTGGTTTTATTAACTGGCTAATCAGAATAAGCTATTATTATCATAGTAATTTCAAAATTAGTTAATTTATTCCAGAAATTCTGTTTTTTGGTAAATAAACATATAAGCTATAATACCATGGTATTCTTAACTGAGATTTGAGCTCAAATTATGGTTTTGCATGATATGGGATATTGTCTTTGTGTAAAATTTCACCTAAATTAAACATTTCAGTCAGTGCTATCCAAAAAAAACTATGAGAGGTAGTTTCAAATTGCTCCTCATTTTCGGAAGACCTCACTGTACAAGTATACAAATTGACTATTCATTAAATAATTGTCTCATCTCTAACTGCTTCATGTACTTTTATACAATCACAGCTTCCTGTTGATTTTAATATGAGTTTTAAAACAATTTGACTTTCAACTTAAGCAATATGACCAGCAAGGAAGCCCAAATTGTCAACAAAGAATATTTGAGATTTGTTTGCTGGCCTCCAAACACTATACAATGCCCAATATACTATCTCAATGGTGAAAAATAGTCCATTGATTATGATATGGGGAGCAATTTGTTCAAGTAGAAAATCTGGTATTTGCTGATGCTACAATGTACAACCATAAATTCTCAAGTTTACTTAAGTTTTCTACAAGAAAATTATCTTTGCATATGGACCCCATGTCACACAGCTAAACTTGTTAGAAACTGGTTTGCCTCTGGAATGAATAGCTCTCCTGTGACCTGATTTATCACCTGACCTTAGCCCCATTAAAAATGTCTAGGTTATGTTAAAGAAAAGTGTGGCATCTTCAAGGCAACATCTCTCTTAGATATATGACAAAAAATCTTCATATTTGGATGCAAGAGATTTCACCTGAATATTGCCATACTTTGGTTGAAAGTATGCCTGAATATATCTTAGCCATTTTAAGGGAAAGAGGAGGACCTACTAAGTACTGAAATTCCTGATTGACATTTTTTTCATTTGAATAATCTTATATTATAACATTTGTAATTCTTTTTGCATTGAATTATAGATAAAGAAATAAAACACAATTATTTGCAAGTGTATTCAGACTTATGGAACTCATGAACCCACCTGTGAACTGTGTTAACTAACACATGTAGATGTTGACTGATTTATGTTGATGACACTTATAGCTGCTCATGATTCATCAAAATTAGCTACATATAGCATAACCATGATCAAAACTAAGTGATCTCAAGGTTTGACCAATAGTCATAATTTTGATACAATAAGTCACAATGAGTGTTTAGCTTAAACTTTAAAGATAAGTAGGTCATGTACACTTTTGCACCACTCACTATGTTTGACTTTAAACTTTTTGTAAAATCACCTAATCTATGGGTCAACCTTCTCTGCATTATAGACAATACAATTTTGGTCCAACAAACTAAAACAATAAAATTTCTATTGTCAATATGAATATGCTATTTCAAAGGAGTATTCTTAATAGCCATTAAGAGTGTACCTGCAAACCAAATGTGTTGTTTTTCTAGACAAGATACATTATGTTATTTTAAGATGAAAAAATTACTGCCAAAATTGTGATGGCTTATTAGCTAAACTAGAGGCATTAATTTTACCAAAAAAATGTAACATTTATTTTGAAAAATGGTGTATGAAATAATTATGGTATAAAACTAATCATTTTATAAAAAAACAAGAATGAAATATTTTATAAGATTGAAAAAGTGAACATTCTAAACATCCAATTAGATAATAAAAAAAGAAATTTAACTTCAACATTAGTGATCAAATATTTCTTATTTAGTCAAAAATAACTAAGTAACATTTACATTTTTCTTTCAAAATCTTTATAGCCAAAGATAGATAAATTTCTGATTTAAATATGTTTCAGACTACATTGATGTCTAAATATAAACTAGGATAATATATACAAGGGGTTTCAAAAAGTTAAAGGACTAATAGAATTTTTTTTTGTTATAATATACTTTATTTCAAAAATTTGTTAAAATATAATTTATTTACTCTATGGATAATAAATGGTAATAAATATTGAGATTATTGTAGGTACATAGAAATTTACGATTTAAAAAGCAATCAATTAAATGTACAGTTTATAATTAGTCAGTTTGAATAATGGAATTGAATTGTGAACATTATCATGCAATGATATATGATTATAAGTCTGGTTTAAGCTTAAACCATCTGTCAATAGCCTTCACAGGTAGTGCTCCTTCTTGTACAACTGTGTACAAATTGTACTCTGAATTCTGTCAAGGTTGTTAGTCTCTCAAATATTCTGCAAGGGATGGACATCCTACAGAGGCCACAAATGAAGAAAAAGGGAAACAATTTGAGGGATATTGTCTGTTGATGCACATGTCACACTTGAATATCTAAGTGAGCTGCTAAGCATCTCTACTGGAGGTGTTCACAACATTTTGCATGACAAACTGAAAATGACAAGGGTTTGTGCTTGTTGGATGCCTCATATCTTAACTCAAGATCAAAAGAATCAGCAAGTTGCATGGTGTAAGGAAATGCTTTTTCACTATCAGAATGGAGAATCACATAAAGTAAACAATTTGGTAACTGGAGATGAGACTTGGGTTTATTGTTATGACCCAGAGTCTAAGCAACAGTCATCTCAATGGACCATTAAAGTGCAAACTGCTCCAACCAAGTGCATAAAAAGTCACAGTGTTAACAAGAAGATGGTCACTACATTTGTTATGATACATGGACATGTTTCAACTATTCCTTTGAGAATCAACATACTGTGACATCAAATTGGTACATCATGGAATGCCTTCTACAGGTTATTGGTGACACTAGACCACTTTTATCTCGAAGGGGTCAACTTTTACTTCATGATAATGCTCCAGCACACTCAGCCCATCAGACAGTTATTTTAATTCTGAAAGAGATGTTGATCTTGTTGGACATCCACCATAGTCCTGACTTGGCTCACTGTGATTTCTTCTTGTTTCCCCATGTGAAAGCAAAACTCAGAGGACATTGATTTCAAAGTGTGGATGATGCAGTAGCTTCATATTCACAAGAAATCACTTCCATCACTAATGATGAGTAGAATCAGTGTTTCCAAAAATGGTTCCAATATGAATGTGGAAATGTATTAATAAGCATGGTGAGTACTTCAAAAAGATGTAAAGCTCGACACTTCTTTCTGTTTATGAGACTTTAGTTGTTAGTCATTGTTAAATTTTGAAATAAATTATACATATTTTAACCCAAAAAATTTCTATTAGTCCAGAAACCTTTTGAAACCCCCTTGTATGTGCCATATATTACAGTTACAAAAATATCTTTAAAAAAAATTGCTAAATGAAAAATAGACAAATCCTTGATCACAATTGTCTACAAATCTTACTTTTTCTATTTTTTAAATATCAATTTGCCTCTCATAGACAAACCATTGCACATTTGAACACTCAGCAGGCAAAGCATTGAAGAACATCATCTACATTAGTGAATGACTGATGATTTATCTCTTGACAGACAAACCATTGGTCATTTGGACACCAAGAATGAAATTCTTAAACCAAATCTCTATTGTGTCCAAATGACCAAGGGGGTCATTTAGTAAGGTAAGATCTGGTTTAAGGGTTGTCTATTGCAAGAAAAATTGATATTCAAATGACCAAGAATAAAAAAATAGGCATGTATTTGTGTCCAAGAGGTTGTCTATCTTTTTCTGGTGTGGATAATTTTTATGCATTTTTCCTATGCTTTTCAAGATATTCAGTACTTAGATGATGAGAAGTCTCATTGTATAGCCATTTAGACAATTTTTTGTAGTGGTTCATGGGTGGGCAAAATTCGAAAAAATGATGTCTTTAAAAAATTAAATTTTTGCTTCAATTGTGATTAGATATACATTTCTCAATATAAAACTGAGAGAATATATGAATATTCATGTTATTTTGGTTCTGGACAGATGTTGGAAGACCATTAGATTAATTGATTCATAAAGTGCAAAAGATGCTACTGTATTTGCTATAAAGTTTCTTCAAAAAAGTTATGCATTAGTAATGAAATAATTAGTATTTTTTGTGTGTTAACCAAATATAAATTCTACTAAATGAAGAAACTAAATTTGAAATATAATGTATGCCATGGGTGATATTCCCAATAATACTAATTAACTGAATTACTCACTAAAGTATATACTACTCACAAATTCATGATGGACAATTTTTTTTATGGTAGAGGATGGTGCACTGTCATACATTTTTGAAAGGGGAGATTGTCTACTTTAAGAATATATAATGATTTCCTGCATCTAGCTGCTTCTGGGTTATTTCTTAGTCATCAAAGTTTAGACAGATTCTAATCTTTGCCTTAAAAATGGTTGTCTAAAACACATTTCAGGTAAAATGCTTGTTCATTAGAATCTATCTCTAAGTATAAATCCATGAAATAATCTGAAAGTGAGGCATTTTCTATTGATCAATATGTCTATTTACTAAGCAATTCTGGTTGTGAATCCATGAAAATAATCTGAATGCAAAGCATTTTCTATGGATTTGTCCTTAATGTCTATTTACTAAGCAACTGCTTACTAAACCTGCTAGCAAACAGTGAATTTCTACATATCAACTTTACAATGTCTTCAACAACAAAGACAAATTTTTACTTTTGGAAGCCTGTGATAAGAAAGATATATCTTTAGTCACCCAACCAGAAGCCCAATCATATTTACTATCAAAATTTGTTTTCCCAGTTGATGATACAGAGCAACTTAAAATAATTGGTAAATTCTTTTGAAACTTTCATAGAAAATGGACTTCTGTGGATCATTCATCAACTCACTGTAGATCTAAGTTTGGTGACTGGTGAGGTCCAGGATGTCCCATTTGATGAAGCTTCCTGGAGATCAAAGAATAGAAAAACAGATGAATTGAGTAACACTCAACAATCAGTGATAATACATGCTGAAAAAAGTCTTCTGATGTCAGGGATGAAATAGAAATTGCATCTATTAATAAGTCACTGACCAAGGTACTGTATTAATTTTATCAACTTGTGTCATGTGATAATGCAAGATCAATCACAAAGTAAGATGCACCATCAAATTCCTCATAGTCATTTTAGTGGGGTAGACATCATTTTTATTCAAGTAACTGTCTTAATTTAGAAAATATATAGCTTTTTGTGTTTTGACAATTTTATTAATTTTTCTGTCATGTGACTACCATGTGACCAACCACAAAATAAAATGCACCATCAAATTCTTCATAGTCACTTAGTGGGGATAGGTATCAAAATCTTTATGATTGGACTAATATTATAAATGCTATGAATTTTGCCCACTTTTGATGTTTTCTGGCCCACTGGTGTTGCATAAATAAGAATTTTCAAAAATAGTGGTGATTATTCTAAATAAAAATTGTTAGGAATTAAACTTAAAATTTTTATTGAGACTAATTCCATTTAAAAACTAGATGTTTTACAATGTAAAACTGACTCATTTGACCATAATTGCAAATGTGTGCTGTTTGATCTGTAGAGTATCCAAATTGTGTATTGCCAGTTATGTCCCAACACCCTCTTAAAAATCTAAGATAGCTCTTGTCACACATGTCCAAAATATGATTTTTCAGATAGATGCTAGTACATAGGTTAGATGCAAACTAATTTTTGATACACTGCATAAATCATTTTAATGTCCCTAACACCCAGATCCAAATTCAATTCTGCTATTTAGGCCCTGCACCCATGTAAAAGTGAAGACTCACCCTAATCATCAATGTCCAACATTAGTTGTCTCAGAAGTTGTAGGTTGTCCAAAGACTTCAATTCTAAGTTTCTAAAATGAATTTTCGAGACTCTGTTTTCAACTTATATTAGTTTGTAGAGGCTTTTCTACTACACCCTTTTTTATTTTTCTTGTTGTTTCTAGCACACTTGTCTAAATCCTATGTCAAATGTGCTGTAGATTACAGCAGAAATTGAAAAATGGAATTTTGTGACTTTGTTTTTCAACTATGTGCTGCTCATAGAGGTTCCTGCACCAATTTTATGATTTTTGATGTCCCTGGTACTTAATTCAAAACTGGTTTGTTGCCAGTGTAGGCAACCTATAAAATAGTGTCTGGCCCTATTCATTCAGGTACAAAATCCAACTTTTTTTGAAGTCTTGGACTAGCCAAATAAAATAAATACACACTGTACTTGGTATTATTGGTTATCAAATTTGATGGACTATTTGGGTTAAAAAACTTATGCTAATCTACAGTTGTTGTTTTTTTATATTTGAAAACGATTTTTGGTATTTGAATTTTCAATCCATGCTTTGTGGGGAGTGTTCTGCTACATCTATTTCCATAAATGCTTTTCATTAGATGTGTCATTGTTGAATTTGGAGGTGTAGCTGCATATCCTATGAAAACAACATTGTAGCAATATGACTTTACTAGTTTTTGTTTGTTCAATTTAATTTAAAATAGATCATTTTTAATTTGAATTAAGCAGAAAACATTGTTAATTTTTCAGTCAATTGTTTGTTGTCTTTATAATGATAAATTCTTGGTGTCTTGTCCATGTACATGAGTGCATACAATTTTGAGTGGAGTGATTTCTCTATATCTACTCTATGGCATATATGAAAGTCCTATTTTTTAGATAGGAAAATATTGAATTTAATTTCCAAATAAAACTTGAATAATCCATTGAGATTCCTTCATATTTAGCATATATTATCTTTAAATAGAATGTGAAGAGACAAATCAGCATGTGAACATTGAGAAATGTATACATTCAAAGGTGGGGAATGATTTCTCTACTCTATGATATATGGGTATTTTTTACCAAAAAAATCAATATATTTTAATGACATTTTTAATATTAGTTAGGCATCTGCCAGGCTATATGTTCTGGAGTTTGAAAAAAATATTCCTTATGCTTTTTTATTCATTGGAAGACCATATTTTCACATAGGCCACATACTTGACTTGAGAGGGGTGATAATATTTTATACTTACTGTGGATGGATTGAGCTGATATTTGGCATTCATTGACAGTTATTTTTTGGAAACTCAATAAGGGGGGCTGAACTAGGGGCCAATGACATCAGCTCTAATGATTAAAGTTTGTCTTGTTTGCTTCAAATTTGTGAGTGAGTCCACTAAGCACTCAGTGACACAAATCCATTTTTTTAATTAGTCAATATTGAATTTCATTTATGGGCAATTTTTGACATTTTCACAACTTTTTGGAGCAAATTTTTTAATGACATTTTTTAGTTGTTATTATATAGTACTGAGCAATTTGCTCAAATTTATAAATTAGAAATCAATATTTTCAAAATCATGGAATGTACATATATATTAAACAATGGAGGGTTTATAGTCTATTTTCACCAAATACTTATCAATTCTATTACTATTTAGCTTTTGAATAGATTTTTTGTAAAACATGCATTTTCCATGTGACCTTGATGGAACCACATAGAAAAAAATTGATGTAAAAAAATCTGCAAGAAAATTTGGTGTGCTAATTCCAAATTTCAAGTAGCTAGATTGATTCAGCTATTTTTGAGCAATTCGTGAAAAAACCACAAAGGGAAATATCTGAAAAAAAGTATACAGATGGATGTTTCTGGTAAAATCAAGGCTTGGTATATAAATTTATTATCACTAATGAAATGTTTTGGTATTGTTTGTGTGTTGTAGATGCTGGATGAAAATGATTCACTGATCCAGGCAGTTCATGAACTCTACCAATCAGGACGTGCCCAAGATGCAGTCACTATGCAGGGCATTCTTCATCGCAATCTCAGCTATCTGGCCTGCCTGGCAGATTGCTCTGAAAATAAACCAGGTAAGTTTACATGGCTATTCATTTGACAAGTGAGTTAACTTGGATAAAATGTCAAAATTGGTTTGCATAGACATTTATCTAACACCCACTTGCCGAAATCTATTACTGGAAACAAACAAATTAATATTATTACTGTTTAAAATTTCTATTCTTGGATGCTTGTTTGTTGTCACGTGTAATACTTGAATTGTCAGGAATTTTTGCCATAATTAATGCCCTGATTTGTAATGAACAACTTTAGTATATAATACTAATACAAGTCTGTTGTATAGACAGATGCAGATGGTACTTTTGGTGTGCAATGCTTAATAAATAATATCTAGTTATATTTTTTCAGGTGATGAAGTGTCTACTTCTTCTGCAGTGCCAGCCAAAGAAAAGTAATTTATGACGGTTGCAAAGATCTTCTAGGACGCAAACGTTTATGAATAGAACCAGCATGATTTGATTTGTCAATCCGTGACTGTTGCTCCATCAGCTAGTGACTATGTACATAATATTCAGACATTTTAGGTTTTGTTATACACAAAGAAGTCCCTATATCTCTCTTATTACTAATTACGATTTTACTTTTATCAGAGAATGCTGCCGTTGTTTCCATGTTTTAAAAATCTTTTTTTGGCGAGTTATTTTCTATTTTTTTATCCAACATAGTAAACTTTTCCTATATATTTTTTCGCAAGAGATCTTTTGTGAAAAAAATATGTCGGCAATTTCTACATATTGGGTAAAATAGAAAATAACGCGCCAAAATATGGAAACGATGACTGATTTTCTGATTTACTGATTTTCATTAAACTTCCAAAAAAAGTAAAAACAGTAATATTGCTTGGTATTTAGAAAAATAAGATTTAAATTGCATGTACATTGCAGGTAATGATAAGAGAGATATAGGAACTTCTGAGTGTTTATTAGTCCATAAATGGGGCTGGCACAAAGTATAGATTGCAAGAAGTTGAAACATTTTCTAACTAATTTATCGATACAATATTGAAAACCGTTATATCTCAATTTCCATTACTTTTAATTTTAACTTTTTAATTCTTAAATCGTTTTCAATTGTATTCTTTAAGTATTAGTAAAACACAAATTTCCTATTGGAAATAATAGCATATTAATTGATTTTTCAGCATCTTAATATGTGTAGACGTATTAATAGAGATACGACAGTTCTATATATTCTCTACGAATTATTCTCACATATACTCTAGGTCATGCACCAGGAAATAATGTTACATATGATTATTATAGGTTCCGAATGTTGTAATTATAACTGTTTGGGTGCTTCATAAAGTTGTCTTTTTACTATAAGTTTTCTTTTACTGAACAAGTTATTTTATTAATCATTGAATAGTAAACAATATATTTTCTAGTATGTAATGTAATAACGGACTTTATATCATTCAATGATTAATAGATAATAGTAAAAATGAGAAATAATAACAAAGAAACAACACCTAATTAATTTAAAGCATCCATTTATGTGTATTAGTTCTATCACTTTTTATTTATTATTAAATGTGTTCTGTATTTTGCTAAGATCTCTTTGAATTTCTTTTTTCTATAAATAATATGGATTGCCAGTGTTGTAAGTGGTTATTAATTTTTGGTTGGGTTTGGACAACGGATGACTTTATGTTACCTGTAAGTTTAATAAAGAAAAGCAAATATATAGGGTACCACTATCATACAGATCGCCAGTCATTAAAACAAGTTTTGATTAATGTGAATGTGACCATATTGCTGCTCATTTTTTTCATCAGAACCATATTCAAATTAATTTACAGCGGACAATACCAAAACACCAGTTGCGTTATGCGGAAAAGAGGACCCGCTTTTGATAATAGATCAACTAAATTTAAAATTCTTTTGCATCATTTGTCACCGTTACAATTAGAAAAGTCATACATACGGCTTTAAAATTTTAGCCACCAAATAGCTTTAACTAATAGTAGTTTTTATTTATATGGATTATTTACATGACATATAAATTTGTTTGTTTAACTTGATTTTTCGAATATAGAAAAGCAGATTTTTTTAGTGCCCTTATTGCCAACAAACATTGTTTTTTGTGTACAGCATAAAAATTCTTTATACAGTATGATTTATATATAGAGACCGGGGGTCTATGGTCATAAAATCGACGGGCAAATGTCTGGTACTCTGCTAGAGATTAAACTAAACGTTGCACAAATAGTGCATGTGGCATCAAGCTTATAAAAGCAGAATACTTTCCAACTGAAATTCTAGGTTCTTTAGAAATTCAATGTACTTTTCCCATCCTGCAAAAGTATCGGGCACCAAAATATGCGAATGTCTGAAAATATCATTAACATTTACTAAAAGTTTAATATTATTTGGTCAATCATAACTAACATTTTTTGTAGATTTAGTTTGATATGCTGTTTATCTTTTTATATATTGGAGTTAGGGAATATTACGGGTAGCATCAAAATGAAAACAATCAAAAATAATTTGAAACTCAGAAAATGTTTATGACATTTTTAGATGGCTGTAGTAAATTGAACCAACTCTTTTCACCAATATTTTTTTCAGACTAGTAAAAATACTTTTGGCTTGTGTAACTTAAGGCGTATAATTTTGAACATCTCTAACAGAGTACTATACGATGGACCGATCAGACCCTTGCGCCCCGATTTTTTTATTATGCACTTCGCTCACTAGGCTACAGGTCTAATACAAAATGTTTTCTATAAACAAAAGCGCTTTTAATATTTCAAAATTATTAAAATGGCCGGTACAACTTTTTAAATGCCTAGTGATTTTTAGTTTACACTGTAAAATATGACACAGGAGTTACAAATAGATGAAAATTGGATTAAAGAGCGTATCAACTTAAAGGACGATGTATTGGGTAATGAAAATATTAGTTTACTATAAGCATATTAGTAAAATTGTAGATTTATTTCTAAATTAATTACCTTTATGTTTTTTGTGGTATCTTTCTTTATAATTAACTTTCAAGCATACCATTGTGCTTATAAATTACTTTAATAATATTACCTAAAAACATCACATGGTTCACAATAAATTGTTTTGACAGTACAAAATAGGTGCCACTAATTGTGGCCATTGTCAATAGCATTTTAAATTTAAAAATCAATTAGTTATGTATTGTGTAACTGAATCTGGCAATCCTAAACAAACCGGCTGTAAATTTTTTTTTTCCTATTTTTTACAAAGTTATCAGATTAACAAAACTTAGTCCAAAAAAAGTTTATTTAATATAGTATACAAGAATTAA
>JAUYWI010100972.1:0-11535 GCA_034780595.1 Parotoplana pacifica | reverse complement strand
GAAAGAAGAGAAAAAAGTTTCTTCAGATCGTTTATTTGATAAAATTATCTTTCAAGATCATTTAGTGTCGTTATACAAGCCGAGTAAAGATGAGTGCTTAGAATGTAACAACTTTAATGAAGTAGATGCCACAGAGCAGGAAGTTCAGGAGCATGCTAACCATGTGAATGAAAAGGAAGCAGTGCGAATAATAAGGAATGTCGCGATTGAACAAGAGAAAAATGATGTTCACTTCAAATATGCAAATTTTGATGTTCAATCGACAATTCTGCTCCCCAAATCGGAAAAGAACACATTTTTTATGTGAGCAAAGTTCATGTGATAAATTTTACCATTGTGGAGCCCACTACAGGATTAACATACGCGTACGTATGGGATGAAACAGAAGGCCAACGAGGCTCAAACGAAATCTGTAGCATTGTGAATAAATATCTCCAACATCTGGATGACACTGGAATAAAGGAAGTTGTATTTTCTTCAGACACCTGTGGAGGTCAGAATCGCAATAAAATCATGGCCTCCTTCTTGTACAAAAGGGTTCAAGAGTTAAGTAATATAGATACAATCACTCAACTGTTTTATGTGCATGGCCATTCGCAGCAAGAGAGCGATAATACACACAGTGTAATCAGATGTGCAATGAAAAACAAAGAATATTTTCATCCCATTGAGGTAGTAAATGCTATTCGTTCAGCTTCTATCACCGGTATTCCATATACTGTGGATCATTTGTCGTTCCGTGACTTTCAGGACTGGAAGCAAATACAACCTAAACTACTGAAAAACACAAAATATCTGGATGATAGAGACACCGTCAAATGGCTTAAAATAAGACAGCTGCAAGTCAGCAAAACCGAGAATGGCTTCTTAATGATAAAGTACAACACAAATGAAAGCTATAAAAGAATACCGGTCATTCGACGTGGTGTCATTCCCCATCCATCTGAAATAAATCCCACAGATGCCTACAAAGAAAGACTGCCAATCAGCAAGAAAAAAAGGACGCTTTTTTGCAACTATGTAGAAAGAAAGCCATTCCCTCCTGGTGCCAAGATTGGTATGCCAATCTTCCTGCAGAAGAGGAGTAGACTAAATTATTATATTCCTTGTGAACTCTGGTGACTCTGGTACACTTTTTGTAGACACTGGATAAAAATATTTCACTTGTATTGTACCCACAAATTTTTCATTTCAGATTGGTCCTGGTGTATATAATATTTTGCTACAAGTATTACTAAAAAAGGTTATAGTCAGTAACATTGTCGGTTTTTGAGTGTTTACTTATTTCTATATTATGTATTTTCAAACTAAATAGAGTCAAATGTTTTTTTTATTGCTTAGTATCGTATCAATGTAAACTTATCTCTAAATATATGTATTTTCAAACTAAATTGAGTCAATTGTTTTTTAATTGCATACTATCGTATCAGACAAAGACTGGTATATTATACTAGCCTTTGTCTGATACGATAGTTTGGTAAAGGTATCGTATTACAATACAGTAGCATGATTCCGAAATACAAACTATCGTATCACAGAAAAATCGATATTTTCGTGTCAGTTATTGATTAAAATAAATAAATATATACGAAAAATGTTGATCAGTCATAATAGTATTATTACTACTTATCAAATGTATTATCTTTTCAAAGTAATTGGTGGTTCTGTGTTCTCAAAAAACTTAAAAACTTTAAACTGTATTTCCCAACATTTCTAAAATCGGTAATACGATAGTTTGTCTTTCGTACGTCGATATACCAATTGACCTACATATAATTCAGAAAGTACTGATTTCTGTTGTTATAAAAATGGATTTTATAACATATTTTTGGTTTGAGTATTTTTTTAATTTGTTTCTAATTTGCTAGGTTACAAAAATGATTCTAAGAAAAATGAAATAGAAAGGGATATTTATAAAATGCAAAAATATTGTTTACTAACACATTTTAAATTGGCATTTTAGAAATGCATATCAAACAATTTGATTTATAGGCTAATTGGACAAAGGAGTAAACTACAATTTTTGTGAACTATAATACATATATGTACATTTAACCAGAATGGAAACATAGGACTGAAAATTATTTATTTAGGTTAAACGAAGCGATATTTTTAGTTTTAACCCTATACTTTTATGATAGAAATAGGTACCGAAGTATTTGTAAATAGGTGATAGGTATAACGAAGAATAAATCAAATAATCTAATTCGGTTTTCAAAACTGATTTAATTTTGGATAAAAAACAGGAATAACTCCTACATTGCAGCAAATTTTGTTCAAGTTTTTTGGGCATTCTCCCAAATCCTGAAATTATTCCCCTCTTGTGACGATGGTACATTAAATGATTGAAATTCTTAATTAAATCGGTTTCTTTTCATTCAATATTAAATGCATAAGTTAAGTTAATACCCATATACATAATATTAAATATTAAACAAAAGTAAAAAATATTATCCCCAGTGATAGCGCTGTATGGTAAAATGTTGATCGGGATCGGAGTGAAGTGGATATAAATGACTTTACTATGTGGAAAATATAAAATTTTATATCAAAACTTCGAATGTAGATATTTACCTATTTTGCATCAAAAAATCATATAAAATTTATATTATCAAATTTCTATTCATTGAAAGAAAAAAGAATTTAAAGCTTACAGATAAAGTTAATATTTAATGATCAATTCCTATACACATGTCGAAAGAAGCAAATTATCACATCTGAGAAATAGTTTTTGTAAATGCTGTGAATCAGTCAACAGGTCCGTCCATACGTAAATTAAATACTTTTTTTTGCTACAAATATTGAAATAAGACTATGTATGTCAGAACAACATAATTATTTACAGTAGAAAATCAACATGCACAAAAGTTTTGCTGAAAATGTTAATGTACAGTGAATACATGTGAGCTTTCAAAAACAAAAATCAAAAATGAAAGTTAGTTAAGTAATACTTGTTTTAAAATTAACACGATTTTAAAAGTTAAACAACTGGATTTTAAGAGATGGTACACAAAAATATTGTTTTCAACAAAAACAGAATGATTTTAGAAAATTATAAATTTGAATTTCATATAAAAAGCACATTGTATTATTGCTGTCTAAAACAAAGTTGGATAGAAATTATGCAAGTAAATCACCATTAAATATTATGATCATCGTAAATTCTTTGGAACATTATTCAATACATAAAATGCTCGAATACTTTTAAACAATATCACACAACAATAAAATAAAATCACAGCTAGAATAAAAACTCCATTTAAGTAGTGGTTGAGCCAGATTTTGGAATCTATTTACATCAAGCAAACTAGTAAATAAATAATAATAAGTATTTAGCGAGGCGTCATAATTAGATTAAGTGTACAGGCAAAAAATAATAAATTAAAAAATGGCTAAAATAGTAAATCTGCTTGAATTGCATGGTGACCTGGAATAGCAATACTGGCAACCATTGAGACATGGTTCTTTATCTGCATGTTTAGTCTGACTCAAGTTTAAATGAAACAAAGAAGCAGAAGTTTCGACAATTTCGCTCAAAATAAATACACTCGTCAGTAGGTAATTTTAAGTTATATAAAATGTTCAGAATTTTTGGTCGAATAATGACTGTTAACTGGGAGATATTTTAAGAGCTTAGACAACAAATTTTCACTGGATTCCCAACATATGTAGGTAGGAGTAACATTTTAATATCCCATCGGTAACGCTTTTTTATATGTCCAGACAGTAACGAGGGAGGGGGGTAGTACTACCCCCTAAAATATAATACTTCTCACGGGCTGAAATTTGGTTTAAAGGTACCTTGGCATGTTTTAGGATAAACATTATTTTCAAGAAAAAAAATCGATTTTTTGGAAAAGGGGCAGAGCTAGTCCAAAAATTTAAGTTGGCCCGATTTGTTTCACCTTTGGTGGGTAGGTCCACTAGGCACTCCCGATTTGTTTCAGCTTTGGTGGGTAGGTCCACTAGGCACTCCATAACACAATTCCAAAAAATATTTTTTGGAGACAGTATTGATTATCGATTTTTTTCACAAATCCTTTTGGCCACCACTTAAATTGTTCTAAAATCCAAACGAAACATCCTATCTTGCTCCAATTTGAGATTTTAAATTAGGAAGGCATTATAATAATGTATGCCTCACTTTTATGGTTGCTGGTCTATGAGGCACAACATACGGATCAAGTCTGTAAAAATTAATATTTTAAAAGTGAGTTTTATAACAATTAAATGGCTTTAAATGATTTAAAATGGCTTACTTTTGGTTTCTAGTTCAGACACTAAAACAGGAAAATTGATTTCTAACCGTTAGCTGGGTGGGTCTGTTCCGCAATCCCCAAATCAGTGGACCTCAAATTCTGACTTTGGATAAAGCTAGACTTTTTTTATTTGGCCTTCTTATGATGCTTCAGTTTTGCAATAAGCATGATAATTTTAAATGAATTCCAATCAAGAATACTTAATTTATGTGCTAATTAAATTGTCTTTTTTCCCACCTATCTAAAATATATAAGAATTTCATAATTATGCTCAAATGTTGACACAAAAAGCCATCATAACTTTTTTTGGCTCATTCGATATTTCTAATTTTGCTGAGGCAAAATTGAATGAATTCTCAGAAAAAGTTATCCGTTAGACTCTTATTCCAGAAACAAAAAGTATCGAAAACAATGGCTCTCAGAGCACAAAATAAATATTTTCAAAAACCCGTAAAATATCTTGAACAACAATATGTTAGGAACACATACACCACATTTTATCCAATTTCATCAGTATTTGACGCCATAATTAATTTATTTTGTCCAAATTTAGTCAAAATTCAAAGGGGTTCACGTGACTTGGTGGTTGGGGGGGGGGGCTTTAAAAAACATTCATGTTCTATCTTAGTTGCAAATTTAATCCAAATCGGTTGCCGCGTTCTGGTAAAAAGTTCCAATATTCGTTTGGGGGGTAGTACCGAAGGCGCTAAGAATGGTTTAATGCAAAAGAAAAAACAACAACCGCCATTGTTCTAGCTAGCAAAATGTTTCGGAAATTTTCTGAGGGAGGGACATTCTGAACCATTCATTATATAAAGAGGCACTTTTTAGACATTAAATTATGGTTGGATCATCAATCATAGCTGTTAGGGGTACTTTCTAGACTGTCGAAATTCAGGAATTCCTTTTTCCGGTAGATTCTCATCTACATACTGTAACAGTCAACACAAATCTTCTAAATTTTTAGTGAAAAGTAAAACATTAAAAATACCCATAATAAGATCAATAAATAAACTGTAAGAACAGATAGGTTTCAAAATCAAAATAATAGACCTCACTTTTGAATCTCATAACTACAAAAATAACTTGTTTAATTGAATGAAAATAGCCTATAACAAAATCAAAATATCGAAATCGGTTCTATTTGAGAAGAATGATCAGCTACACAGAATAGCTTCAGTCAAACATTACACTAAATTAAATTTCCTTTCAAAGAGGAGTCTCTATCTTCAGTTTGCTCTGATTGGAAGCTGGACTACCACCAGATGAGGAATCTGCTTTTCTCGAAGACGACGAGCCCCCGCCGGGAGAACCACCATATTCCTGCAGTCGGCGAGAAAGATTCTGTCGATAGCCATTGAAGAAGCGACTGTTGAGCAATCCGCCCGACTTCTTATTGACATTGTTGTTGTTGATGGGCGTGGCACCGGACACGGAGCCGGCCGCATTGTTGGCACCCCCCTGGAAGACATGATGACCGGCTGGAACGATGGCGGTGGAGGAGGAAGCGGCACTGCCCTTGCCGTGGTGATGATGGTGTTTGGTTCCCGGCCCCGAGGAGGATGTGGCCTTACTACTGGAGAGGAACTGGTGTCTGGACCGGCTGCTGTGATGTGTGTGCTTCTGTTGGGCCTGCTGGACGATCCAAACCGGGTCCTCGTACTCGGAGTCGGTCATCTCACTCAGGTTGAGCACCTCTCCTGGGTTCACGATCAAATGGATCGTCGGCTTAGACTTGGGCACCGCTGTAGTGGGCGTGTTATGGCTAGCAGCACCTGTGGTTGGAGTGGACACTTTGGAAGAAGCAGTTGGCGAATCGACAGCACCTGAAGAAGCATCAAGACATCATTAGAAAATCAGTTCTTACGGAATGCTTGTACAACACACTGAACCCTTCGCTTGTAACGGTGTACATGTACAGCAAGTTTATGAAAAATAGGGTTATTTTGGTCCAATTTGAGTTTTTTATTAAACTCCTTTAATTAAACGTTAATTATCATCAATTTGCTACTGGCAGTAGCATTTGTCAAAACAAATGACAGTATGAAAAATAGAGTCGGGATTGTGTTGTGGCCAGGGATTAAACGGGGAATTGTACAAGTGAACAAACTTCCAGACAGGTTGACATGGATAAAGATGGAGATAGAGAAGGTGATAGTAAATGTGGTTTGTGCCTACGCACCACAGGTTAGTTGCATGGAAGAGAAGAATAACTTCTGGGAGCACCTAGGTCGAGTGGTAATAAGTATACCAGAGGAGGAGCAGTCGTGGGCTTGGAGCAGACTTAAATAGACATGTTGGTGAGGAAAATGTTGGAGTAGATGTCATAGGAAGATACGGTGTTGGGATAAGAAACAAAGGAGGGGAAAGGATTGTAGACTTTGCAATGACACGTAGACCAAACATACTTTAAAAAGCGACTATCAAGGCAAATAACATACAATAGTGGTGGAACAAACAGCCATGTGGACTACATACTCTGTAGAAAGGAAGAGTTAAAAAAGTACAGGACTGTCATGTAATACCAAAAGAGGCAGTGGCCAAACAGCATAAGCGGGTGCTATGCAGGGAAACGTTAAGCAGGAAGAGGTTAAAATAAAGAAAACTTGGTGGTGGTAGCTGAAAAACATAGAAAACAAAGATAAATTTGTCGAAAAGGTGGGACAGAAACTTGGACAGAAAAAGTCGTGGGAGGTACTGAGCAGTTTATAAAAGAGGTATCGAAAAATTAGTTAGGTGTAACAGCAGGGAAGAAAGGAAAACAGGAAGACATGGTGGTGGTACCGATGTACAAATTGCTATAAAGGAGAAACGTGAGAGGAAAAAGAAAAGGGACTTGAACTTGAGTGAGGAGACCAGAAAAGCATTCAAGAAAGCCAACAAGGCAGCAAAAAGGGCAGTAGCCAAAGCAAAAGCAGATGCATATGGGTACCTGTATAACAGCCTAGAAGAGACAGATGGACATCTGAAAGCTATTAGACTCGCAAAACAGAGGAATAAGAAATCACAAGCAAAAATCATGAGAGATAAAAAGCGACAGGTACTGACAGCCAAAGCAAAAATCAGAAATCTGTAGATAGAAGGAGTACTACCACCAGCTTATAAATGTGGAAAACCCGAGAAGAGAGCGAAGAATAGAAAAAGCTGAAGAAACTGAAGTAGCGGAAGTAAGTAAAGAAGTATCCAAGGCATTAATGCATATGAAAAGGCCGTTGGACCAGATGACATACCAGTAGAGACATGGAAAGCTCTTGGTAAAACCGGGATAGAGAGCTTAACAGCAGTGTTTAGAAAGGTCATGGAGACAAAATACCTTGATCCCAATCTTCAAAAACAAGGGTGACATACAGGACTGTGGAAACTACCGCGGCATCAAATTAACATCACAGACCCAGAAATTGTTGAAAAAAAAGATTGAGAGAGAAAGTGACAGTTAAGCACCAGCAGTTTGGTTTTATGCCTGGGCGGAGTACAGCTGATGCTATTTTTGCACTGCGATAGGTGATGGAGAAGTACAGGGAAGGACAGAAAGCCATGCAATTCATCTTTATTGGCATATGACCAGGTACCAAGACAAGAGCTGTGGAACTGTTTGAAGGGAGTGGAGGAGACGTACATCAGACTCATCCAAGACATGTACAAAGGGTGTACAACAAGCAAGCATTGCCTGGCATTCTTGACGTTTCTACGCGAACAATTTGTGATAGTCTCTGGTCTGACCTTAAGATGAAGGTGTCAGGAAGCCACTACGCAAACACCTGCTAACTGACAAAATTGGACGTCTGAGGACTGGAGTAAAATCATGCTCTCCGAGGAGAGCACCATTCTTCAAATTAAATCGTACAAGACTTTCATCAGACGCCCGGTTGGATCATCACCTCTGTGTGCTCGCTATGTCGTCCCACCCCGCACCCGTAATGATATGGGGGTGCTCTTTTTAGCAAAGGGCAAAATGAGATCGAAATAACCCTGTTTTTCATAAACTTGCAATACTTTTTGCAGTACCTGTACAACTCAAATTGCTTAAAAACAAGTCAATTGAATTTTGGTATCAACAATATCAGCTTTCTCTGTACAGTGTTTAATAAAGAAACCGATGAATAAATGAAATGGAGCCAAAATGTTATTTCTGGATTCGAAAACTGATAAAACTTTTTAGATAAATTATAAACAAATCGCTAAATTCGATCTGAAATAGTAATTGTTTAATCATTGTTTTAGTTTTCAAAAAGGTAAGGAAACAAGTGTTTGTTGTTTATAGAAAATCGACATGCATAAGTAAAAAGTAAATCAATTCTATGCGTCTAGAACAACCTACAATGTTTAGTACTGTTGGACTGCTTCTGTAGTTTAACTGCTCCTCCTTCTGGCGCACTGCTGGACGACTGTTGCCTGGACACACGGCCCGTATGGATGGGCTCATACACGTTGTGGTAAATGTGGTAGGAGCTGGACCCCACTGGGGTGGATAGGGTGGGGATGGTCTGGGGCACACTGCAATTGACTTGTCTGGATGGGCCGGGGTCGGCCCAAATACAGTCGGAGTCCTCGGAACTGGGGCTTCGTTTATCGCCTTGTTAATGGAAGTAACAAAAGAGTAAAGGTGCTGACAATCCTGTGAGATAACAAACAAACAAACCAACACACACACAGACAAGATTCAGACAGTGGACCTTTGCTGTTTGCTAGCTAGAGCAATTAGTTTGAAATTTCCAAAAAGTAAATGGAAAAAAAAGTTAAATGTTGCATGAGAACCAAAAGTGTTAGATATTTGTTATAAACAGAGATTGTATGAATTGTAAATTAAGTACTCATGAAGACTAGTCAACTATCTTCATGCATCAACTGTTAAAAACATGCAGTGCAGTGAGTAAGTACAAATTAGAATAAATCGATACTAAACTACACAGTCGCCTCACTCACCATTTACTGCGGCATGGACTGCACGGGCCTGTTCTACTTGTTTGGTCACGTCAGCCATCATTAGATTGGCAGCCGCCTGAATCGCCTTCTCCGTCTGACGCTGACCTCTGTTGCTATGGTGACGGCCTCGTCGTTCACTGCCTGTTCCGCTCTCCAAGGTCACGGGTGGACTGGCGTAGGGTGAGAAATCAGCAACGACGGCGGCTGTTTCTTCAACTACAAAAATAAAATTTAAATAATAATATAATCTAAATACTACTTGAAGTAGCATGATAATAATGACACTAGTTCGTCAATCTCTGTATATGAAGAACAATTTATAGTATCAGACCTTCGGTTTTAGATCTCTCATTTTGTGAAATGGGGTGCAAACGAGCTGGCGAACTGGATTTGGCAGCACTGGAAACCGCTGCCGTCACGGTGGTTGCAACGGCTGTGGTCTTCCAAGCGGAACCGCTCTGCGATCTATTGGTGGTGGCTGTGGCCCGCGTCAGACTAGAGCCCGGGGAAGCACCATGCTCTTCCAAAAGACGACATACAGCTAGATGACCAGCCTTGAGGGCAACCCGGTGCGGTGTACGACCATAGACATCGATATGATTGGGATTGGCACCGGCCTAGACACATTACAAAGTAGCTTGCAATCGTTATTGAAATAAAATGTCAACAAGCGAAATTAATTCGGTAAATGAGTGGCTACGGATCAAAATATTCGAATTACCAAGATAATTAACCTATTTAACTGGTATCTATTACGCGGAGACGCCTACACTGCTCAGCCTATTCACTTCAAATATCAAACCGAAGAGAAATCAGAATGAAAACCGGATCAACAGTCAAAAAGTTATGCAAAGTGGTATGCATGTACAACTTATAACTTAATTAATAACAAATGTCGATAAAGTGTGTACTTCTAGACTATTAGACTAGAACAATAATAATAGCATAAGCGTATTTACATTCATCTATAAATTAGGACAAGACAATTATCGAAGACTGGTTTAGGAGCGCCTCAAAATATCTATAATACTCGTATCACACTGTTAAAATTACTATTATATTTCTATAAGACTGCCAAAGTGCCAGACTGTCAAAATGCCTATCATACTCATACCAGACTGTCAAAATGCCTATCATACTCATACCAGACTGTCAAAATGCCTATCATACTCATACCAGACTGCCAAAAATGCCTATCATACTCATACCAGACTGCCAAAAATGCCTATCATACTCATACCAGACTGCCAAAAATGCCTATTATATTTGTATCGGCGTCAAAATGCCTATTATATTTGTATGAGTGTCAAGAATGCCTGTCACAAATATGTATGTGTATATAAAACACACAAAAAAGATCTTTACAGGCTAAATGCTGTACTTTTCATTAAATTAAGGTTGCGAACACATAAAAACAATTTGGCATGTCAATCTTAGTCCACTCGGTTGTTCAAACATAAAATACCCAAAATCCCTACACGGTTCAAATTAGATAACATTACCAGCCATTTATATACGATTTAGCATAATCTAATGGCGTATGTCATTTACAAGAATATGAAGCAGGCAATTGACTCATAATTCTAAATTCATTTATTTACAGGAGACGAAAACATATACAGAAATAATGAATTATTTATTGAAAGAATATTCTTCTATGCTAAAATAAAAAGCCCCTAATTTAATATAAACAATATTGTCGTTACATGGATCTAAATAGAGACCGAAAGACATAAAAAGATAATCATATTTATATTGCAATCTGTGATTTAGTGGCGAACATCTGATTACTTCAAACAACGAGGCAGTGACAGATCATTTAAGGACACACAAGTTCTTGTACTGTACAATGGTCCACCAATATTTGCATAACTTTGGGAGAAATTGTACAATATTCTGTAAAATTTCATATGACTTTTAAATAATTGCCCCGTTGATGTACAACATCCATATGCATTATGTTTATTTAAAGCCATACATACGATAGATACTTTTTTGTGGTAAAAATATATCCTAGAGAAAATAACTTTCAATCAACTGGTCTCCAATTATCCCGCTCGCTATCTTCAGTTGATCTTATGTTTTTGTATTAAATATTGTGTCCAGAAAGACGTTGGTACTGTTCACTGTGCACTGAAGTATCTGAGGAAAGTTGATTATAAAAATAAACCAAGCACTACATACAGGGTGTCCGCGGAAATTTTGTGATGAAATTCCAGGTTTTTCCCGGTTTTCCCAGAACTATTTGTTAAATTCCCAGTTAGAGAAATAATGCGTTAATGAGTAAAAAGTATAGTTTAAAAATGAAAAATGACTATATTTAAACTTTTCTCAAAATATTATGTATATAACC
>JAUYWI010100971.1:0-22565 GCA_034780595.1 Parotoplana pacifica | reverse complement strand
GTGGGTACCACATGGGCTCACAGAGGCACAGAAGCAGAACAGAGTCACACTATCCAGGGGTATATTGCGATGTCTTTAGGATGCAAGATATCAAACACAGATTGATTGTAACTGACGAGAAGTGGGTGTAGCACAGGGGAATGAGTACCAGGCACTGCAACAGAGGTTGGGTGTCACCTGATGGAGATCGACCAACAGTAACAAAAAAAATATCATGGTGGCTATTTCTTTTGATACGAAACATAGTATTGCTGTTCTGGAGGAAGGCGAATTAATTAATAGCCAACGATATTGTGATTTTGTAAACCAAGTCTTGTAAAACGGTCGCAGAAAAAGTCATCCTCTTGTTGCCAGATAAGCAGTAATCATGCATGACAATGCTCGCCCTCATGCAGCCAGATAGACAACGGAATTCTTGGAACCATTCTACCCAACCAGCATACAGTCCAGATATGAATTTGTGTTCAACATACATACATAGTTTCAATGCTGGAAAGTAGCCGTCAGAATATCCGATTTAGAAGTAGCCATGAAGTGAAAGAATATGTTCAGAAACAAATGAGATTATTCACAAAAGATCAACTGAATCACCAATATAACAAGCTCATTGTGGACCTGCAATTGATCATTAGAAACGGTGGTTATTACTTGTAATTTTAAGCTTGTATTTTTTAGATTTCAATGTTTTTTTAATTTTATTAATGTATAAATAAACTGTTTGTATCTTTCCTTAAGATTTTTAGATAGGGGTGAAAATACTTATGGGATGACCTAAGTATTTATAAAAATATTTTGTCGTGTTTCTTTCTGCAGAGTGAGTATAATGCTTTTTTTGTGAATATCTGAAAATCCTTTAATATTTGAAAAAATAGAAATTTAATTTATTCATAAATTGAGAAATTACATACTGGAATATTTTTTTATGTGATAATTTATTTAGTGTGACAGAAAAATATCATAGCTGTATCCCAAGCTTGAAAATGAGGTTCATTGAATTAGTGCCTGGGCCCAATATTATCTGCTTGTTATATGTATTTGTGTTTGGTGTAATGATTTTTTAAGCTCTGGTCATGGGTTGGACACTGGGCTTGCAATCCAGAGCTGTCCGGTTCTAATTTGACAGCGTACTCTGGGGAATAGGAGGTTATAAAATGCCTACATATTATTCCATTTTCTGCAACTTATTTTAAAACTGGTGTATACATTATAATTTAAAAATAAATAAATGAAAACTTTGCATTCAGAAACAATAAATTTGCTATGAATTATTTACACAACGAGTGCAAAATATTGTTCTTTATTGCATTCTTCGAGATTAACATGTCTTATGCACGAGCTCGCAGGCCAAAATGAATGCTATGAAGAGACATATCTATGCACGAGTTGTGTAGAGAATTTTAGTTTTTACTAATCTGAGGAGAATCTGCGTTTCTATGATTACCGTTTCAAAAGATTATTTATGACAATCAAAAACTTGATTCAAAACGTTGATTCAGTTGATTTATTTAATATAAATATTTATATTGACTGTGACTGCGAATTTTTACGATAAATTTTTTAATTACAAACAATATAAATGAATGCTTAGAAAGTGTTATAATTCGAATGTTTGCCAACATATCTTCCTTTGAAAATGACTATCAAGAAAATGGTGAATGTGATTTTAACTTTAATGTTTGTCATATCTTGTTAGTTAATGTTAATGTTAATGATTGAAATAAAAATGAATCAATATATTTTCTTGTTTAACTAAGTATGGCTAAATTAGACATGTTAAATATATCTTTTTATTATTAGCATCATATCAATGAATTTAAGAAAGGGAAATTTTGGGAAAATTTAATTCACACTATGCAGTAATGAATTTCATTATTGCACACTGCAATATTCTGCTTTACGGAGAAAATAAAGCATGCATAAAAATAGGATTATAATTGCATAGTAAAACATAAATTGTATTCTGTTACATGAATTGTAAATGCTACAATACATACAAAAAAAATATATAAGAAAAAATATACAAAAACAATTTGCACAAAATTTGATTTAAAAAAAGTAGTATACTGATGACATTTTCTTTAAAAATACTTAAATAATATGAACGTATTTTATTGAACTACATATACCTACGTTTATGTACCAGTTAATTGTATATGACAAATTTTGAAAACTAATATAATGCCTTATATTTTACAAAAAAATTATATAATAATGGAAATTAATCGCTGCTGATAAAAGAAAATGGATACTTTTTGTGAATAATTACATATTACATACCTAGTAGACGCATCATGCATTTAATTACTAAATTGAAAGTATTTCTTGCCTACTGTCCTACTTTTTTCCCTAGCATTTTAATGCAAAAACAAAATCTAAATAATTCTATTGGATTAGCTATTTGCTACATTTATCTCAAATCAAGTCGGTTTACTAAATAATTTCGTATAAATAACTGAAATGTCACTTGTTTTCCGCAGTTCATTCATATCAATTTCTGTATCTACTGTTATTTGCCAAGAATTAGCACCTCCTCAGAATGTCCTTGATATCAATATTGTGGTCTGCATTGCGGCAGTATGTCTTCATAATTCTTCTTATTTTTACTGTTTTTTCACAAATAATGTTGCATTCTGTAAGTCTGACACCTTTCTTTAAATTCTAAAATGATTTTTATAAAAAGAAACTTTTGAATATTATAATAATAGAACACTAAAAGTAGATATTAACTTTATAACAAAACAAATCGTGAAATAACTGAAAGATGTGAGTTTTTTGCGATTTTAATGTATGTAGATATTTTATCTTTATGTGATCCCATATTCATTTAATTTTTGTTGAAACTAAATTTGGTACCTACAACAACAGAAAATTCTTGAAAAAATTAACCTGATTTGAAATAACAAAGATGATACATATTAAATGTTATAACAAAGTATGTGGTTTGAAACAAAATAAAACAAATAATTATGTTCCATTTTATTTTTTTAATATGTTGTCTGGCCGTCTTTAGCAGCTTTTATAGTCTCGCAATCCTTCTGGGCACAAATAACATCAAAGTGCGGCATACATTTCCATCATGATTTTCTTATATAAAACTTTCTTCGATCAAAATAAAATTAAGTAATCAATCTAAGAAATTATTTTATAGAAATTATAATAATTAAACATCGAAATTTATTATAATTATATATAAAAAAGTTATTGTAAATATACATAGAATTTATTTGAATTGTCTATACATAGAAATATTTTTGAAATATACATGAATAGTTATCTAAGCCAATGGTAATTGACTGTTTTCTCCAAAGCTCAGCCTTGCATAATGGGCATTAAGTTTCTTAATCTGAAATTCATACAACTTGTTCAGACACCGATGGTAAGTGTGCCAAATTTTATCAAATCGGTAAAAGTAGTTTAGGAGATATAATATCTCAAAATCTGTTTTTTTCTGATTTTGTCTCTGTTTCTCTATCTTTTTCTTCTTCTTCTTCTTCTTCTTCTTCTGCTCCTTGTTCATCAACTAATATTACAATTTAAATATTAACCTATTTTAATAAAATTTGGTATCTAGACTAATTTTGAGGCAAGTAGTAAATTCTGTTTTCAGATTTTTAGTTTGGTTGCTAGGGACGCTAATATTACATAGCTACATGGAAATTTTACAAATAGATACCATTTAACAATCATTTTCTGGACATTTGATCACATAAAACATTAGTTACCGTATAAAATTTTTCCATTAATCAACTTTTTACGTAGCTAGGGTCACTAATATTCCATAACAACAAGCTAGTTCTACAATTACATGACACACTTAAAATTTTATGGTTATTTGACCACATGAAATCTTAGTTTCCCATATATTAATTTTAATTCATTTTTCTTTTAGGAACTGGTGCTAAAACACCAATATTGCATAGTAACTAGGAATTTTTACAAATTTCTCCTACATAGCTGTGATTTTTTGGAAATTTACTCTCATTAAATTTTTTTTACCATCTACAAACTTTCATTTTATCAACATTCCATTTAGCAGTTGTTGCTAGGGACATGGAAATAAGCAAATTAACTATGCCTTTATGGTTTATTGATCTCATGAAACTTTAGTTACCATATCTCATTTTTATTTAATAAAATTTTTAATTAGAAACTGTTACTAGCAACACCAAAATTCCATAGCTAAAAGCAAATTTCCTGTTACTGGCATAGCTATGAGTTATATGAATTCGTTACAAAAAGAATAGAAAAAAGTTCAAGAAGTATGTTAACTCAAGCCCTAAAATATGTGAAATCATTTTGGATGTTAGCCCTCACTATTGTGTTTTCAGATAAATGACACTTTAAAATATTAAAGCTAAGAAAGTTACAATTGTGTAACAATTATGAAAATTAGGTGTTGGTGTTAGGTGTCCATTGTGCTCAATTTTACTGCTTTTCTCGAGACATTTGTTTTCAGAACATGTTGATTGACTTTGATAGCTCTAATATTTTAAAATATCATTTATCTGAAAACACTATAACATTCATATAGTGAGAGCTAACACCCAAAAATGATTTCACATATTTTAGAGTTTGAGCTAACATAGGTACGTTTTGACCTTTTGGTCTTTAATTGGAATTAGAAATTTATTGTAACTATAATAGTAAAATTTATTAGAATCATACATAAAAGTGTTTTTGAATTACATATTAGAATTAAGGAAATATCTTAAATTTAGAATTTAATTTTATAGATATGAACAATCTCATAGGACATAGGCTCTTACAAGGGCAAAAAGAAATAAATTATGAGATTTTTGCCTATCAGAAAATGAACTAAAATATCTTTATTTATTAAATTATTTAAAAATAGTAAATACAGGAACTAATAAATTTTAGTTTCCAATGAAAAATTGTTCTAAATATTAGAATCTATTTTTTGTTACAATGGAAATCTTTCCAATACGTTTATACTGTATAATATGGAGGTAATGCTAAGAATTAATTATGTAGTTCTTTTAAAAATTCATAGGCTAATTTATTCTAAAATTAGGGACTTATCTAATGCTATTTATGTCAATATTGCGATAGTAAATAATTATGACTTGGATATTATGACTTGGAAATGTTATGGTTTGGATATTTTTAATATGATGAACTGTTTCTAATAAATCCTTTGTATATTTTTATGTAAATAATGTTTTCTACCATTTCTAAGTTTAGAGATAAAGCAGAACACCAGTTTAAAATGCATTCGATTTTCGCCTGATCTGGTCACGAATCAACTTAAGACCATGTATATTTTTAATTTGTAAACTGTTATAATTTTTAGTATGCTTCATGATGCTATGAAAACACAACGAAATGTTGTAACTTTTTGTGTTTTTCTTTCGTTAATAAAATCCTAAAACGTCCAAACTCTGTGTCTTATTTCATTCATTTCATTAATATGACTGTTTGTGTTAGTTTAATACTATTTATTTTGTTTATACGAGGTTGCTACCACACTCAGTACGGTACGAATATAAGACTACCGTCCTCTTTAATAAAAAATTCAAATATAAAATTACCAAATTTGAGTATGTATATCTCTTTATGATGTATCAGATATAAAGAGTAAAAATTTCCACATACAATTATCTAGGTACTCCATTGTTATGTTTTTATTAAAAGATACAGAATCAGCTCTTTTATTCAACTTCTGTATTATGAAACCTTACATTGATAAAAATTTGAACAAAACGTAAGGACTGTTTCTTGATAAAAGGGGTTTTAGACTATTTGAAAAATTAGAATAAAGGTGGAGCAGTATCAAATTCCAAAAAACAAAACAACAATTAGAAATAATAAAAAATGTCATCTTTTATTAGAAGATGATATTGTTTTACAGAAATATTGTTTAATAACTTATGATTGAGCCAACATTTTTGTTGTTTTTTATCCACAACTTTTGAAAAATACAAAAATATGTATGTACCATCGATTTGCTTCCACCCCTTTCCCAAAATTGACACACAATGACTGAATTATTTGTTTCAAGGGCATTAATATCCACTACAAGATGAATTTAGTCTTATGATGAAGTACCTTGATACCTGCATTTGATAGTCATGTAGGTAGGTTGGAGTAATCAAAGTCCAAACAAATTTATTTAATAGACAGGAAATTACAAAATGTAAAGCTTTAAAAAGCGAAAATACTATACGATTGTCAAGTGGCAAATGTTTTAAATACGGTAGGGTGTGAATGTTGTGTCTAGTTAATGAATGATTTGTTGAAAAAAGCCAATTTATAATAAAACAAACAAACAATTAAGGTTATTTCGAGGATATTGACAAATTCAAAAATTTGTTGGAGAAATATTCAATTACAATAAAATACAGAATTTTTTTCTATGTTCTGGTTTTGTTACCTATTCGTTGTCTGAAATTACAATTTTGAAATTTGATAAAAATATGGCAAATATTTTTTTAGTTCAGAATCTTTTACACTTTTTTTAATAACAATTTTTATATATTTTAGGTAACTTCTGCTGAAAACAGAGAAATATTCAGAGGTAGGAATTCTATGTATTTTTTAATAATGGCATTTCTTCATTAGGTAAGTAACTTTTAGATAACAATATGCCATTGCTTATACGATAATTATGAAGATCGTATAAAACGAGAATTTATATTCTGATTGATAGATTCTAAGATAATGTGTGTTAAGTTTAAATCTCATTTTGTTTATAGATTTTGATGTAGGTACATATTTAAAACAGTAAAATTAGTGTGTGATCGATGAAAAGGTATTGAAAAAAAAAGTCAAAATTTCTGTCTAAAGGAAAATGGTCAGTGTTTAACATAAATAAACAGAAATGTTGTGGACTTGGTTTCTTTTAATTTTTTATCATTATTTAGCAAACTAAATAGCTACCTAACCTATTTATCAAATGGCAATAATTTAAAACGATTCTACAAAGTTTCTTATATCAAAATTATAGTTATAAATCAATTGACATAGGTATAGACTATTATTTTTAAAGTTTTATTGAGAAAGAACCCATCTGCAATAAATAACTGACAATGGAAGGAGACTACTTATTTACATACACTTTCTTTAACTGTCTGCTGTCACGTTTTAAAGTGATGAAAATTGTATTTTTTCTATCTAAAAACTACCTGTTTTAATTTTATGATGACAAATGGCCTTCCATCATGTAATAACAAAATAAAATTATCAGCAACAAGTAACTTCTATGTATTTTCCATTTTCTCTATTTCTTTTAGCTGGAGACAGTCATTCAAGGGTCAATTTGGACGATTTATCAAAAATTATCCGATTTAGCGCCCCAAATGCCGAAAACAAAGTGAAACGTACTTATCATTTTATGGAATGTCTGGTACCTTGCATGAAGAAGAATCAGTTGTCCTTCGACAATTGTCGAAGTTTGTGTTTGTAGAAGGGATCGGCCAACATTTACATGTCCTTGTACGTACGCTCAAATGCGCCACAGAAATTGAAGTTGTGTTTTATAGTACATAGACATTAGCAATAACAGTTTTGTAAAATTTTCCATCAAATAAAATTTGAAACTAAAAGTTATAAAATAAAAACTTTTCTTTGTCATTAAATAGGGATTATCAACGAGTTTTATTATAACATCAAATTTGTAGAATCAATTAATAGAATGTGGGATTATAAAAATATATGCGGGACAAGTCATAATCAAAGCAGAATATCTAACATAACTAAATCATGCACTCAAAAGGGGCGAGTGGATCAATTTCCCTTTGCCAAAAAGGATAAATTGAACGAAATACTTCAGGGACATCGACGTTCATGCAATCTCTCATTTATTTGTAAAAATTTGCGGTCTGTTTCTCTCACATTTATAACTTTTTAATTAATAGAAGTAAAATTAGGTAGATCAATTTGACATTATTTGCAACTGTCAATGAAGGTTTCAAATCAGTCGAATATTGAACTGTATATTCAAATATTCAAATTCTTAGATTAAAATGGTTTGTCATCTTTTCCAACTTATAATAGTTACTTCTATTTTTATCTGCCCCAAAGCTGGACTAGCCATTTGTCTGCAGCGCAAACAGCAAAAATCATATTTCTGTACTAAAAACTTTTGAAGCACACTGAGAAAAGTGTCATCAATCTTATCTGACCATAGTATAAGTTCTAGATTTCAATCGGTCAGCAGTTTAATTGGCATCGTAGCCGAATTGTTAAATAATTATGCTTGACTGTATAGAAGACAATGCGACGTTCATTATTGATTTTTATGAAGACTTTTATATATAATTTTTTAAATAAACGACACTTTTGAAGACGATTATTTAATTGGACGACTTTTATAGACAACTTTATTAATTACGATTATTTTATTGACAACTCTTTTTTACGGCTTTTTGAATGTCACCCATACAACCCGATCAAAATGACCCATCATTGTCTTGATCATATTGATACAGTTCTATGAAATTAGCCTCTTTATAAGCTAATTGGAAAAAGCAGCTATGTATGTATGTATGTATGTATGTATGTATGTATGTATGTATGTATGTATGTATGTATGTATGTATGTCATTAACAATAAACGAAATAAAATATCTACAAGAGAAATATATTTAAAAAATCAGCCAATGATTCATTGAACGATACGGTAAGTAGTTGACATAAGAATATATTTTTAGCTTTTTTTATTTCTGAAATATTTTTAAACAGTCTTTTTATGTATGTTTTATTTGATAGATATCAAGGGTTGTTTATTAATTTCTTTTGGCATACCCAGAAAGTTAATTACTTAACCAATTAAAACTATTGTAATAGATAACATGGTGCAGATGTAAACATGTATGTTGGTCTGAAGTTTAATAGAAAAACAATAATTTCAATACCTACATTTTGTATCTCACTTTGATTATTAGTTCAACAATAGAAAAGTAATCACTCATAGGTAAACACTACTCAGTAGTAATCTGATTGATTTTATGACATTTAATAGAAACAATTAACAAGTTCTTTTCACAGCTATGGATGAGATTTGAACAACTGGGCAACTCCACGAAAACCAAACATATAGATATTAAATTTATAACTTACTATCTCTTCAAACTTATTTATTTAATGTGGTAAATAATAGTTCAACGTTTCAGAAAATCATAAATATTTTAATATTACACCTTGGTGAATCATCTTTTTTTTTCAACAAGAAAAATAGGCAATTTATAAATGATTTTTAGTACATTTTTCAGTATACTAACTAACATGTATTTTGAAAATTACTTTCTATAAACTATCAAAATTGATATTATTTAGTAAGTAGAAATGTTTTTAACTAGATCATTATTGTAGGTATATTTTAGTAATATCTTATAAAATATTTTTTATTGGCTTCCAAAAATTTCTACGATAAATATTATGTCCGCCTGCTCTAAATTAGTATTTATGAGTTTCTTTTATGGTAGGTACTATGATGTAGGTAAGAAGTTATCACAAACAAATGTTGTGTGCCTATCATTAAAAATAAAAGTTTATTATATTCTGAACTTTCTGTAGGTTCATGTACATACATCAGAAACTGAAATTAGTTCTAGTTATAGTCCACATATTAAGCATCATCGATTCTTGTTATGGTCTACTGTCGTTTCCATGACATGGATCAATAGATTTTAGTAGGTATGATGCATGGATGTTGTTGCCTAATAATAGTGGACTGTGACACGTACCACAAATCCGTGTAGCGACTAACTAGCGACCCTCAGGTATTACCTGTTTATGACTCACTCAGAAATTCAAAGATGTCATGGTTTCCGTGTATGCATGTAGGATCTCCAAAACCTTTTTGTAGTAAATGTATGAATTAATTTATCCTTGATTTATTTTTTTAATTTATAAAAAGATAACTAAGTACTTTGATTTTTTAACAATAAGTTTTAATGTAAGAAGGAGGATCATAGCAAGAAGTTTTAATTAATCTTTTTATTTGAATTTTCTTGGATCTTAGAAAATTGTTATTTTACCAAAGCTACCTAGGATAAAGCCTTTAGTATACAATTTATTAAAAAATTAGTAGAGATATATGTAGTACCTAATTATTTTAATTTTGTATTATTGCATTGATTAGAATTTCACTGAAAAAATGCATTTACTTTAATGTTTAATTCATAAATTATTTATTTTCATTTCAAATATATCGTATGCTATCTAATAGCTGCTCAATATAAAGTTCCACACATGAGTCTTCTGGAACCAAGAATTCAAATGTTTTACTACCTTATTTGTTTGCATATCAGTTGTAAGTTTCTGTAATACCTACTCTTAAACAGTAACAGTAGTATTAAAACAGCTTTTAGCATCTGATTATACATAATATGTACATATACATATAACTAGAATTTGGTTACCTATTTTCAGACACTAGCCAAAATAATTAGTGTACATATGAGATCAATAAATAATGCATATGTAGATTTGATAATAAATGAAACTACATATTTACTTTTTTAACTACTTAGAAATTAACTAAACGTTTCTAACAAATGTGATAAATGCATTTATATAATAGATGAACACCTATAATTAAGTCATTGTTATAGATCCTAGATTTTATTGAAATCCTGTTATATGGAAGAAGCAGTGTTTTTATTATATATCGGCAATTTCTACTTTAATATGACCTCAATAGCTGCACATTATAATATTGTCGTAATATTGATAATATGTTGTTATATACTGCGGAGAAGATAAGCTTTATTAATGTAAATAGGTATACCTACCTGTGTACATCTTCTACAGACCTAAGTAGACTAATTTCTGTACATGGTGTTTACAATAAAGATTTCTATGAATCATAGAAAAGCCAAACAAAAATGTCTACACAACACAGCTATCTGAATAAGGATAATCCATAAAAGCGATAGAAGCAGAAAAATGCATGACCACAAATATAATGTTATGGACATGCCTCCTATAGTGATGCTTATACAGGACTGGAAAATTTGGGCTACGCTTTATTGCAGCAGTAGAGATTCGACGGTAGACGTAAGTAGGATTTGGATCGGTTTTCTGCCTAATACATACACCTAGCTAAAACAAGGAGAGAAAATGGTATGGTATCTATCTATGTATGTATATCATGTCTGCATGTAAATCACATTGGTAGCTGTATACGTCTACCCCCGGCCATCAATTGGTGTCTGTTGTTTAGATGTATCAGATTACTATGCACATTTAGCTGCCAAACAAACACCATCTAAACACTCCCAACTTTCGCCCTTTCGACTTAAGGACACCACTACCCGATTTCTGTTATTGTATTCAATTTCTGATTTTTTTAAATTGCATTATTTATCATTTCCACGCTTCCTCTCGGCATACCTCCCAGTTCCTGACATCCATAGCTACTTGCTCGCTCAACGTTATTTCGTAATCTGTGAGATCCTTCTTCGACAAATTTGTGAACCGGTTGCATCACCTTCGCTTTTCTGACACTTGGTTTTCTGGCTAGCATTTGACAAGGTCAACCTAATATCACTAAAAGAAGAAGGATTTCCACTGTCTTCTCATTAGGTATTTATCATTTTCAACTGCAGTTTTTATTGATTCCTTTATATGTATAAAATAACCATCAATCAAACGCTGGATAAAGATTTCTTGGGATAACTTCATGCTGATTGCCATTTGCTTTGCTTTTTAAAACAATTATATATTTATATTGAAATAAAGAAATCCTAAATATTAGAGACGTTTCTGGAATTCACTAATCCTTTTTGAAATGGCTTCTTCAAGTGGTGGATTTGGACGTAGCTCTCTTTCTTCAACATCAAAGAAAAAAGATTGCACCAATTTCGAACCACAAAAGTGGCGAATTAGTGTGTGCAAAAATTGTTACCGAAATCGATCCGAACATGTGATCCCTACGACTCCCGAACCCTCTACCGATGATGCCATTGCACAAACAAATTCACCTTCTAATAATTCGGCTACTACAACTAGCAATGGTGGTATTAGCCTCCCAACGTCTCGAAAACCCGAATCACCGGGCTCAGCACGTAGTTCGGGGAGCACAACACCAACTTCTGGAGTGGAAAAGTCCAAGACACCATCTCCGCGTGAATCCAAGAAGTTTAGCAGCAGTCCAGCAGGGGGACGGGCCTTGGCACGTAAGAGTCCAAGTCCTAATCGGAAATCGACCTCATCACGTGACACTAGAACAGTGGGAAGTCGCAAGGTGACTTCCAGCGCGGATCCACGTTATGTGGAGGAATTAGAAAACGATTTCTTTGACCTGGAGGACAAGTACGAAGCGTTGCAGAAAGTTAAAGATGAGCTGGATCTCGATATGGAAGAGCGCTGTCGAAATATGGAAGAACTTCAAGAAATGGTCAACGATTATAAAACTAAAGTGATTTTGTTGGAAAAACGAATTGCGCATATGGATGAAGAAGTCAAAGGCTACAGGTATTTGGCTATGAATTAAAGTTTTCTTTTACTTTTATCAATTGAGGAAAATCTAAGGAAATGTTTACTGTGAGAGTAATCAATATCTGAGAAGAGTATCTCTTATGAATTAATATTATAGAGCAGTCTTGACTTTTTCGTTAATTTCAAACAGAACACTTTTTAATATTCCCGAGTTCTCCAAATTGGTAGTTAGCCTAAATGAAAGTTTACTACAGGAGAACAGTGGTTATCATATTTGATTTTTATAAAAAAACATATTATTAGGTAATAGGTTTCAAACCGATATCTATTGGATATTTAGTGAAATGACTTCAACTGCTGGTTAATATAAGATTAACGTTATAGTTAGTATAAAATAATATATAGTTATCACGTAAACTTTTATTAGTCACCTTCAGAAACAAATAGACTACAGCATCGACACCACAAACATTTTTGTGTTACGGAAAATGTATCAAGTACAAATTATGATTCACTGAAATATCACAGTGATGGTAGGGGATTTTGATTAAATCTATTCAGGCAACTTTGTACGTACCTATAGGTATCTACCGCAAAAAAGGTGGTTGAATAGCTTTATTGTATTTCTTTTATTAATTTCTAAATGTGAATGGAAGTAAAGAATTAGATTTAGGATTGAGAATGATGGTGCATATACCAGTGGTAGGTATCTACTGGGCGTTTATTGGTGAATCGTTCATCTAAAAATGATACAAAAATCAAGACTTTATGTAATCGAATACTCTAGCACAAAGTGATATCCATTTTGGGATAATACCTTAATTGGTGTCTATAAACCCATTAGGTGTTTACAACAGCCTCATTATTGTCTAGGTGGCGAATTTTATAGTCAAATATATGCGCATGCCAGCTGGGCCTTATAAAAGGTATTATCAAAAGTCTTGTTTACATTGATAGTCGGCAGTCTTGATGAACTTATTGGTTTAACTGTTGTTAATACTAATTCTATAACTTCATAGTCAAATTTATAGCAAAATAGAATAATTTGTGATGAATTTTGAATCAATTAACAAAAAATATTTTCCATGAAATAAGGCACAGGACATAAAGTATTTTATTGATGTGAAACTTAGACGTATTGATTATCATGATCACTCATTAATGACTCTGTTTAGGTTCTTCATTGTTTTTATTTTTATTTTATTATCCTATTAAAGACTAAAAAAGGTCAAAAGTGTGGTTTAGCTCAAACCCTAAAATAAGTCACTGCGTTTTTAGATTAATGATATTTTAAAATATTAGACCTAACAAAGTCAAAATTTTATCAAATGCTATTTGTGGGAATTATTTGTATATGTCCAGTGTTCTTAATTTTGCTTCATAGGTACGGTAATCAAGAATTTGAATTTATAGTATTCATTTTTAAATGTTTATTGACTTTTTTAGATCTAACACTTTAAAATATCATTAATTTAAAAATGCAATATCACCCAAAAATAATGTTACTTATTTTATGGTTTGAGCTAACACCATTTTTAACCTTTTTGGTCTTTAATAAATTCAAAATTAATTTGTGGTTGTTTTCTAAAAGTGATGATACTAGCTAAGGTTGATATGTAATCAAATATTTTTAAAGTTGATAGTTCTATAAAGAGGTGCTTGTTGTTATGCCATATTGGTGACCCTATCAACAGTTTTCTAAATGGGAATTGAATGGAGGAAAGTTCATATATGGTAACTAAGGTTTCATGCTGTCTAATACCCATGAAGCATTGTTATATGGAATAGATTTATAAAAAAAGCCATTGTTACTATCAATTTTGGCATCCCTGGCAATAGTTCCTAAGAGAAAAGCACACGTATTAAAAGTTAATGTATGGTACCTAAGGCTTTACATGGTCAAATACCCATTTATATATAAAAATAGCTTGTTCCAATGCTATATTGGTGTCCCTAGAAATAGTTGCTAAGTGAAAAAATCATTACGGTAAGTTCATATATAGTAAGTAAGTTTCATGTGGTCAAATACCCATGAAACCATTGTTTAATGGGATAAATTTGTAAAACATTCTTATTGCTATGCGATAGTTGCGTCTCTAACAACCTCACACAAAAAAATCTGAGAACGGATTTTTACTCCTCGTTCAAAATTAGTCTAGGTGCCAAATTTATTTAACATCGTTTAATGTTTAGACTATGATATCGGTGCTGAAGAAGAAGGAACAGAAGAAAATCAAACAAAATAAAAAAGCCACTTTTAAAGACATTGTAACTTCTTAACTACTTGACCGATTTTGATAAAATTTGACAAATTTACTTACCATCAGAGCCTGAAAAAATGACATAAATCTAAAATCAGGAAAGCATTCCATCTTTTAATGAGAAAGGGACTAATTGCCATTGGCTTAGATATCTTCCTCATTGATTTCTTTGACTTCCTTATTGTTTGTTTTCTCTATTGTCATCTTCATCATGACCTCGTCAGGTACACTGTCTTCTGAATAATCTTTTTTCTTTGTCTTTCCCATGGTCTTATGAATCCTAAAGAAAAAATCACTTTTGTATTTCATATCATTTATTGATTAACTAGATTTTCTAACACATACAATAGAATTTTAGTATAAATTGTAAATTCTATCATTGACTTTGAAAGGGAACCGGTTCAACCAATGTTCATTTTGTTATCAATTTTATTTGGTCATTTAAACTACATTTTATGAATAGCAGGCTGCTGATCAAGACTTATGACCACTGTTCTGTAAATTTACATTTATTCAGCTTTGTACCATATTTTGTTGCTTTCCTGCTTGCAACTTGGCGATTAACCTGGCTTACATTTAATCCAAAATGTTTTACAGAGAGCGTTTAAAACTGCCTGAAAGTGAGCAAGCATCTAGTGGGGCAGGTGTTGTGGTCGATAGGGCTGGTGAGGAGGAACTCCAGAGACGTGTGGATGAGGTGGAGACTCTCTGCCAGGAGTTAATGGAAGAAAATGACATGCTCAAGGAGGAGATTGAAGAAATGCAACGAGAGATTGAGGAAATGCACGATCACTTTCAGGTAGGCCTTAAATAACGAGAAACTCTTGCCTTGCTATTAGATAATGTTAAACATTTCTCTAATTTGTAATGTATTAGTTTGTGGCTAATTAATTATAATGTGGATTTATCACAATTTAGGAAGATGATACTGATACTCTGAGAGAACTACAAAGAGAACTGGAATCTTCCAATAAGAATTGTCGAATTCTGCAATTCAAGTTGAGGAAAGCCGAACGTCGCTACGAGCAATGCGAAGCAGAGAGAGTGGCGCTAGAAGAAAAGGTTCAGAGACTGGAAATGCAAGTGTATACTGAAGGCGATATGAACCACATTAAAATGCTCGAGGTACGATGATCGATATATTTCTTATACATTCAGTAAATGTTTTAATCCATTTATTGAGTTTGTCAAAAATTAGGATATTCTTTAGCATAGTTTTTGGGTTAGCTCATTAAATTTTAGTTTAGATAATTTGTTGTGTTTAGAAAGGTGTAGAGATGGATTTGTAGATTTAATTAAATCGTTGGAATAATATCTTTTCAGGGGTTCATAGTAGAAATTCGCAAAAGTATGTTTATAAAGAATATTCGTATCATTTCATTGCTATAAATAAAGGTTTATATTTTTACAATAAAGAATTATTTCTAATGAAAAAAAATTGTATATAATTATTCGTACAGAAGCAATTACCTAGTAATTATTTATTTGTATAGAAATTTTGGATTTTTTTTCAGAACACTAATTCTAAAAAGGAGTGTTAGTGATATAATACCTAGTTTAAGTAACCTAATTTTAAATTTAAAGTATAAAAAAATATTATAGGTAATTAAGTATACGAGCAAATATTTAAAAAAATAATACTTTAAATTTAAGATTACTGATTTTAAGAATTTTTGTCTGCAAATTACATAAAAATTTATTATTCACGAATATTTATCTACGAATAAATTATTTAAGAAAATATTATATACAAAGTGTTATATTTTACGAATATTTGCATACAAATTATTATATAGAAAACCTATTTATAAACATTTCTAATTTACAGATACTTTTGGATATTTTATACTTAATAATTTTAGGAAGAACTCCGAATGGCCAAAGAAGTGTCGGTACGTCTGAATCAAGAACTGGATGTGATGGACGAACAACGAACGAGATATGAGATGGAAAATAGGCATTTAAGAGAAGAAATCCAAGACTCAGAAGGTCGGAGAATGGGCTTAGAGAATGAAATGGGTCGATTAAGATTAGAAGTGAGGATTGCATACTTGTTTGTATCATCTCAGCGTCAGTCTTTCTTTACTAGTATAAAAAAATTAAATCAGATACATTTCTTTTTAAGATTTTCAGCATAGGTACTAGCATAAAAATATTTTTAATTAAAACATTCTTTCTAGATGGATAAAATAAGAAGCGAATCTGGAGAAAGAGGACCACTACAAGTGACTGACAAAAATCAATCGAGGGTGAGTTCGTTAAATAATTATTTCCCCTTACTTCACCCATATATGTAAGTAGCTTTTATCTAATAAATTGTCTTCTGCCTTCTTCGAGATCCAAACTCCCCACAGATTGTAGTCAATTTTGTCTAATGATATTGATTAGGTTGTTTGACTAAGTTTTCCTAAATAGAATTAGGGACTTCTTTATTTGCTTTGCTTTTTTGCTAAGAGATATTAGCATTATTCTCCATATCTATATTTTTAAAGTTTCAATTTTATTCTTGTCAGCTTTTTGCGATGTCCCAAATCTAATAGAAGTCGCAGACAGTTATACATCTGTTTGAAGGAACACTAAATATTTTAGTAGTTCTTGTTCTGACAAATTCAAACTTTTGTTTGCTTATGTTTCAGCCGCGTCTGACTCCCAATCGATCTCTGAGCAGAGAGCCGAGTTTTGAGGAACAACAACTGCAACGCGAATTGGATGCCACCAAGGAGCGCGAGACAGATGTTGCCGAGCAGCTCAGATTTGCCGAAGATGAAACAAGAAAGTTGAAGCGACGTCTCAACGATGTGGAAGATGAGAATGACGCGCTGACAAAGAAATTGGAAAGTCTTGTAGTGGCAAGGGTAGGTGCAAATTAGGGGGTACAGTTTAAATAGGTTAGAGTTTCGCATTATTGGAATAAAAAGAGACGCGCATTGTACAACATATTGTTTGATATTTTTCCAGACTAGAGATTCCGCCCTAGAACTTCAGCCCAGGCATTTGTAATATTAATATTTCCGAAATCATAAATAACAAACTTACATTCACACTTCAACTCTCTGGAATTCACTGTTTTATATTTTTCAACAAAATATTTTTCCATTTCCTATTAGAATATCAAGGTCAGGATATGTTCTATTTGTACAAGTAAGAGTCAACATGGTTTTGAAACATCTGCTATGCAACTACTTCAACTTCTCAACAAAAATAATTGGCATTTACTTAAATAGATTTGAAGTCAGTGTTTATATTTTGCTCTATTGTGCGTAATATACTCGTAAATTAAATTATTACTTCACAACAAATAATAAAAGCGTTTTTAAATCTAAAAGAAAAGTAACAATCTAATAAAACCTGAAATAGAAAAGAAATTTTAATTCTTAAAACAATTACACTTTTTGATTTTGATTCGAAAACTAAGTGACTAAAAAAACATTTCTGACAACAAGCTTTGCAATCAAAAAGTATACTTTGTGGTTATAATTTTAATTGTTTCACTTTCTATTATAGACAATTAATTTTATAAACAAACTAATTACAAAACAAAAATTGACTTCTGAAATTGTTTTTGTAGTAATATAAATATTAATACAAAACAGTTGTAGAAATTAGTTGATATTTTAATAGAAATTTCCAGATATTCTGACTATGCCTACCACCTTATTGTAGCCGGGACGTCTTGGAAGTGATAGCGAACCTGATGAAGAAGATGTTCACAATATGAGACTACAGGTGAGAATGATTTCAAAGATTCAGATTTCTATTTAAAAAGATAGTTAATCAAATTTTATTAATTTTTTCAAAAGGTTGGCATAACGTGTTTATGTACAGATATTTTAATGTAACGAACGTTTATGCCCTTAATGCCTTAAATTATACAAACTAATGGCGCTTATGATTTTTTCCCAAAAATTGTAGGTTTGTAAGTTTTGTAGGCTGCCATTTGGTGGCATTGACAAAATAAATAAATAAAAATTACTCTACATATAAACATTTAAATATACATATACTTATAGCTGTATCTTTATGAATATACATCTACTACGTCAAGGAGATACAGACTTAGTTTGCCTAACGATCTAGTTACTGTGTTCAGAATATGCATAAAATTAAAGGCATTCTATCATTCAGCTCTCAATAAAGTAAAAAATGGACTATGGATAAGAAACTGATACATTATCGATTAATCAGAATAGAGCTGTATCTTACCACGGTAGGTATTCCAGCTTATTACTGAATGGCAACAGAAAAAAATGCTACTGCACATAAGATAGATCGGATTATGGTACTGCATTATGTTCAATTCTCAACAGTACACATAGTTTGTTATAATAATAGGCAATATTACTATTTTAAAGGTCAGGAATCCATAAAATTCCTATGAAATTATGTAATTGACGATTTTAATGTTCAAATCGGTTTCTTAATAGCTTACAGTTTCCCATAACATTCATATATGGATTTATGCTTTAGAACGTACTTTAGACATTTTTTTGTAATCACCTATGTAGAATAATTGACTCTAGTACCAATTGATTTTGAATAAAGAACTTTATTAGTATGATAATTCTATTTAAAAGAAAAGGCTACAGCGGGGCGGACAAATACCATATACCATGGCTTTGTGGGTAGAGTACCTAATTAATAGTGTTTTAAATCTAGGTACAAATGAAACTTTTTGTCAGCCATTACTTTTCGATTGCTTTATTCAACAAATACTTTATAGTTACAACTTTTGGAACAAGAGACTTCCATTTTGCGCAAGAAGATTGTCTCTTTGGAAAGAGAAAATGATTCACTTATTAACGAAAGGAGACGAGGTAATTATGAACTTTTCTATTTCTCGTGTAAGGAATAATATTAGTTTTTAGTTTTTATTGAATTTTCGTGAAATTTTTGTTGGTCCCTGTGTCAATCTCATGTCATATGAATGATAAAATTGGCAATAAAATTAGAAGTTGCAACTGACCATGATAAAGTCATCACTGGCAATTTTGGTATTAACTTCAATATTCAGTTTTAAAACGCGAGGTACTTCCACATAAAAAATCTGTAAGGTTCCAATCCGTTTTGAAATCTTATTTAATCTTTTTAATTTTGATTCACCTGTAAAATCCACTACGAGACAGGTTTCGACCTCTTTGAGTCTCACCAGTAGTAGATAGGCTGATTTATTCTAAACAGTTGTAACAAGATCCAATTTTCATTGTAGAAACGCGCTCAAGATCAACGGAAAATCGATTATCCCCAGCTCGGTAAGAAATGAATGCGACTTTATGCTTTGAAATTTAAATTGAGTCATATTGACGTTAGGTAATGTTGGATGAACTTTATGTAACGCCTTTCTTAAATGATATCCATATAGAACCCTATGCAAATATTAATGTCTTTCATTTCAATAAAATTAACTAAGTCTTGCATCCAACAGCTGTCATTTATTGCTAAGTAACAACCCAGCAACTGTGTCTAGCAAAGAAAGCATTTGGTGTCATTAAAAAATTAGTTCGTGAAATGCAGTTGCTTATCTAAAATAGACTTCTATTCCTATGTCTACTGTCAACTTTGCTAAAGAAGATCGCTTATCCGTATTTTCTCTTATAAAAGTAGGGGTTGCCAGGATTACCTACACCCTCCCCCCTTGAGAAGAAGTCCACATTAAGTGAATTTTAAACGGTAGCGATATTTTTACAATGCTCATGAGGTGTAGTATTAATTCTACCTTTTATCACTCCCATATTTAAAATGTGTCTAAATAAACAAAATAACATATAAAACACAGCAGAAATTATTGAAGATTGTTACTACGTAATGGTCATGTTTTATTGCAGGCACCATCCACTAGTTCCTATGGTCTCCATTGATCCTCCAGATGACGAACCTTCTTCCTCCCACACTGACGTCTTCTCAGAGAATAGAGCACTCAAAGCCCGACTGAAAGACTTCGACCGTCAATTACAGTCCACAATTCAAGAACTTTCCAGCAAATGTTCCGCCATCGACACCCCGGAACATCGACTTCTGCAGAGAAATCGAGAGCTGCAAGATTCCATAAAAAATAGAGAAGCTCATGCAAATCGTTTGAAGAAAAGGCTAAGCGAGGCACAAGAAGAAAACTGTAATATGAAGGTAAACCTTAAATTTAGTGTTATATCAAACGGTGTGAGTTCGTTTGAACAAAAACCAAGTATGATATTGTCAATGCACTTTTTAATATTTTCACAATTGAACTTTGCTAGGTGGAACAAGTTTCATTAAGAAAGGCACGTGATGAAGTCAATCGCCAAGATACACCCGTATTACGTAATAGAAAGAGTGCAGATCGTGATGCACTTTTGGAAGCATTAGAGGTTGCTGATAAAAATTTAGGTAAGTCTCAAAATGCTTTGCTATTTATGGAGGTAGGCACTGACATGAAAATGAAATATTTAAGTTATTTGAATTTAAATAAGAAATAAAATTTTTAGTTTCTTTCTGTTCCATAATATTTAAATATATAATTTATAATTTATCTAGTTGTTAGTATTTCCTCCCTGTTATGGCTACCAATTTTTTTTTAGAAATATCTAGCGCTCGACAAAATTTATTGCAATCTCGTGTTGACGAGCTCTTTGCACAGCTCAAAGAAGCAGAAACTGAGAAAGAAACCTTGAAAGAGGAGTCCAACAAAACAACTGATGACCTGCATACTATGGTGGACAGTGTGGAACTCAAGAATGGTCTGTTGACAGGACTCCTATCTCTTGTAGGGAAGCGCGCTGATCAAGTGCAGCTAGAATTAGACAGGTAAGCAACATTGGTCTCACTTTTGGTATAAAACGTACGTGTGAGTTAAATCTGACAACAAATACTTTATTTTTCCATGATTTTCTTTTAGATTTCTTATAACTGGCAAACACCCAGGGATCAAAACGCAGGGAAATGATGATGTTTTCGAAAACCAAGCAGGTGGTACAGACAGTGAAAACGAATCAGCGGTAACTATCGATTTAGTGTATTTGATGATTTCTGGTGTGTCTGTTCTTTATCGTTTCATCTCTATCTTTGCCTTCCCATTGTACAGGAGAAGCTCCGCAGTCGCGTACGGTCACTGGAACGTCTTCTATCAGAAGAACGCCACCGAACTTGGCTGGCTGAAAAGAAGGCAGAAATTTCTTCTAAAGAAGGGCGGTTAGTAAGGGCACCGTCAGCAGGCAGTTTTGGAGAAAAGCAAATCACGGAACAGCTTACCCTTACTCTGAAGAAAGATGTTAGTAAACATTTTAATATTTTTAAAGAGTATGGTATTTTTATTTATAAATAATTTTGTAGCACACTTATCTATAACACATAAAACGTTAAATACACAGTTAAGTAAACAGACATTATGTATGTATTTATTACTTGTAGAATTTGAAAAAAAAACAGTCAAACATTTTTGCACTTTTAGCTTGAAGAAAAGGAAAATATAATTGGTGAAAAAGACAAACAATTAACAGAGTTACGAAATCGTTTGGATCAAGCACGTACCGTTAACGAAGCAATGAAGGCTCTTGTAGATCAAGAGGACAGTGGAAATAAGGTAAATTATGTACACATTATAGTCTATTGTATATTTTGAAATTTAAATGTAAGTAAAACTTTTTGGATGAAACAGAAATGTATTTATACCCCAGCAACAATTTCATTTTATATTGTCATTTATAGTTCATTTCCAATTTTATGTACCTATGAAAGAAATTTATATAATTAAGAAAATTTAATACCAATTGTGATGTTCCTTCAACTCAAAATGGAACAAGTTCTGAATTGTTTCGATGCTCGTGGTTTTCGCATGCTAAGTTCTATCTATCTAATAGTGTTCTGCCGAATTAGTTATTAGGCAGGTTCAACTCTATGGCATCCACTTTCTCCATCCTTCTCGGTTTGCTG
>JAUYWI010100960.1:0-11536 GCA_034780595.1 Parotoplana pacifica | reverse complement strand
TGTTAATACTGTCGAAGGCTTGACTGGTTTTGTTTTTTATTTTTGTTTTCTGCAGTAAAGATTTATTCTACATTAGAAGCAATGTAATCAGACGTGTGAATTTATGTAATCAAGTTTGTCTTTAAATAACTTAACTAATTGTGAAACCTACCTTCTAATTCTATCTGATGAACTGGTCATTGGCAAAGCTTCTAAAAGAATTTAAAAAATTTCAATATAAATTGCTAAAAATTTAATTTATTTATGTATTTTTTAGAAAATTAAAATATAAAGTCATACAGTTTTTATAATAAAAAAACTTCAAGATATTATTTCTAATTAAAACATGATATCTACTCGTATGTACATGATTAATAAAAAAATCAATAATCTAAACTATTAGTAGTTGCATTAAAACCAGAATGTTTGGAAATAGTTTGATTTAAGCTTTGATCTAAGCTTGGAGATAACAGAAGCTAAGTGATTCAAAATAAGTCAGTAATTTTCTATTAAAAAAGTAAATAATTTAAGTCTATAAGTACCTGAAGTACTTCTTTTCGGTCCATGAAATTGAAAGTCTAATTTTTCGGGTTTAACATTTTGATTCAAAATTAATAGCTTTGCAGTTGATGCAGGAATCGGTGACAAGTGTGGAGCATTAAACTTTAGATCTCCATCACTAGATAATGACAGATCTAATTCCTCTTGAGCACTTGTTGACGAACGCATTACAGTGCCTACATTTTCATTGGCAAACGGAAGAATATGGCTACCATTTGCTCCGGATGTATGAGAACCTGCAGATGGAGATCGCAACAGTAAAGCTTCTTGATCCTTACTAGAATCCACAGGTGTAGGCGTAGACATATCAGGTGTAGTAGGATTAACATCAGACTCAGGTATTTCTTTACAATTCATCGCTGAAGAAGCCTGAACAGACGGAGAATCAATAGGGATCAGACTGCTGGTAGACATATGTACACCTGGCATTGAGCTGTCATTTGAATCGCCACTACTGCTACCGGTGCTTGCCGATGACTTAGATCGCAATGTGCTTGGTGGCAAATGAAGACCAGGAATAGAACTAGTTCGAATGGGCGGTTGAGGTAAATTCTGAGTGGATCGAGATGGCCGTGGAGTCGTTGTGCTGCTGTAGTTATCAGTTTTCACACTCTGGTGAAGCGAAGGACTGGCACGACGGCGACGCATGGAATTGTAAAGTGGAATCGAAGGTGTATTCATACTTTGTGGTGACAATGAACGTATTGTATTTGACTGCTGGGCAGCGGGAAGAGGGGATAGCAAGGTCGAAGTGGAGGAGGAAGTGCTAGAGAGTGCATGCAATTCATGTGGCATCTCAGAATTTAATCGATGTTGTGGTCTTGAATAATCCAGTTGATCACAACTTCGACTTAATAGAAGAGAAGTAACTACAAAGAAAACGATATAAAATAAATTTGTGACACTGTACTGTTTAATATTTACCAATAAATTTCGGATCTAAATGGATAGGTCGCCTTTCATGAATTTCAAACCTTTATGTTTTCAAAATTCAAAATTTGTAGTTTTTTAAGAATATCAAAATCACAATAAAATCGCTCTACTCTACCTTGGCTATCGGTTGGATCATTCGGATAACTTGAAACTGGACGTCCTGATTGTAATTTTCCAAGACGTTCAATTGCCAGGCACATTTTCTTTTGATGACCTAAAATAGACATTATCACCATCAAGTAGTAGACTCGGAACGGGCCAATCTAGTGATCGAGTCAATCGGAAACATCCATTCTGATGATGTCCCACCAGCTTGTCCTTTGTCTTCTTTTAATGCATTTTCCATCAATGGTGGCTGTTAGTATGTCTTTTTCAAGACTATCATCCTTCCTTAGGACATGATCAAAATGTTTGTTTAACCTTCTTTCTTTCAACATTCTCATAATATTAAAAAGAAAAATCACCGGAAAGCACAAGCTGCTATATTTTAAAATAACACTTGTGCTTTCCGGTTATTTTTCTTTTTATTATTATTTAAATGCTGCTAAGGGAAAACCATATTATTATTCTCATAATATTTCTGTCTTTACTCATTGCTTGGAAAATACACTTATTAGTTCGGTGTTTGGTGTAAGGAATCTTGAGTACACTCCTATAGCACGACATCTCAAAAGCTACAATCCTCAGAATGTCAGTCTTCCGCAGCGTCCAATCTTCACTGCAATACAAAGCTATCGACCAAATAAGTGGTTGAAGGAGCCTAGTTTTGGTCTTGAGAGTAAGACTTCTGTTATTCCAAATGGTTTTGAGACTCAAGAGCGTGTTTCTTCCTATAGTCAGACGTTTTCGCATATCAAGTTCTAATTCAGTTTTCAGCGAACTCAGCACCAAAGTATGTAAATTGGTTTACTTGTTCAATTTGTTCATCATTGCATGAGATATTAACATTCTAATACAATTTTCCTGTGACCATACTCTCGTCTTCGGGACATTAATGTAAAGGCCGTATTCCTCCGAGGAGAGTCTGTTCCTCTGAAGAGTCTGTTTAGTTGATTTTGAAGCTTAGCTTGAGAATCTGCAAAAAGGATCCTATCATCAGCGTATCTGAGGGTTCTCACTCTGTATTTGCCTATCTGAATTCCATCGTCTTCAGAAGCTGACATTCTTTAAGTAATCGCTGTATATACATATGTTGAATAAGTCAGAGGACAAAACACAGCCCTGACAAACACCTTTTAACGTTTTTGAACCAGTCAGCTATGCCATTTCTTGTAGTTACATATTGTTCACTGCTGAATGTACCTACCTAGTTTTGTAATTCCAATTTCCTCCATATCTTCCCACGTAAGCTGGGAAACTGCTTCCATTGTGTTACATCCACGTTGATGGAAAACAGACCAATACTGTTCCAATCCCAATAATTTTAACCAATGTTGTACAGATTCCTGAAATCACATATCAACTTAATAGAATTTAAGGAAGATTTGAAAATAAAATGTTTATAAAAATCACAATTTAGGAACATTATTTTAAAAATGTAAATAATATGAATTATAGTAGAAACTTACAGGAATATAAGATGGTAAAGTATCGGGAACATTGAGACTGTCAAGTTCCATTTTGAGTAGCTTTCGGTCATCTGATATTGTAATCCCTGTTCTCATTAGATCTTCCAATGTTGCTCGTGTCAGTGTTATAAGATCATAACCAGCATTGTGAAGGCAATCAAAATATCTAAAATATTGAAAAATTAGTCAGTCAAATAAAATTTATAGAAAATAATTTATTGAAAAAGAAACACTATTTAATCGAATCAAGGAATAGTTCAAAAGTTTAAATATAAAACAAACTTTCTCTTTGATTTTAGACGTAGAGTTTTAGTTCAACCATAAATAAATAGATTAGTTCTAACTCACCGTGGCATACCGATAGAAAACAACCAATGATAAAGTACATCAGCAACAGAAGGTTGGGTTATCATTGAAGGCACAATGCTACTTTCTAAAGGATCCATTATTGTATAAGGACGCACTGTCTGACCATTTTCAGTCGAGTTGGGCACCGCCTGATTTGGTGGATGACGTAAGATGGTCAGTTGCTGAGTGGATCCTTGACTGGGCTGGTCAGACGTACCACAGCAGTCAGTCATGCTTGTTGTTAACAGAAACTGATTAGAAGAATATGGAGGGGACGAAAGCTGACTGAGATGCTGTAAAAATAAAAATAAACAAGTAGTTCAATTTTGTTTGGTTACAAAATCATAAAAAATATTGAGGTAGGTCCATGTATAAGATTGATTTCAATATAATCAGTCATTTTATTAAATTGTTTTTCTTGATAGTTGATGGTATATAAAATATGTATAGATTAGCGAAAATTTTAGTTTCTACTAATCAAGAATAGAGCTACATACACCCCTGGTTCAAAGTTTCGCCGCACCCTAAACTTTTGACCAGGGGTGTATATGTACAAGTATATAAAAAATAATTATTCATGAAATAATATTTTGTCAATAAATAGGGTGCCACAGAATCTATGTATCGTAGCTGAGGTAAAACTCAGAAATTCACTCTATCTATCGAATACGTATTTTTATGGATTACACACTGATATTTTTCTACGGGGTGTCTGAAATGCATAGTTTTTGACAGACCATGAACTCTTGAACAAAAAATACGTATCAGGAATTAGTAGTGAAATAACGATGTGAAGCTTGTATTAAACCTCCACTACAAGTTCTCCTTAATGTCTATTACTTTTTGTTTGTCACTCACTCATCTTTTTTAACTATGTATTGTGTAAAATACTTAATGGTGCTTGCATTTTTACATTCTCTATTTACTTATAGTCTTTTTTGGTATTAACATTATGTGTTAGTTTGAGAAACCCTTAAAACATTGATAAAACAATATTGATAATAACAAATTTAATAGTAAAACTACATTTATGAGGTGTTTTATTAATAGCTTATGTATATCATGACATTTTCTGTTTAATTTTTTTTTGACCAAATTAATATTCTATGAAATATAACTAAAATACTTCACATTTAGTCTTGAATTTCTTACTCGTCCATTTTCAGAACCGGAACCTCGACCGCTATCCATACTTGCAATACTGTTTCGATTGCTTTCCATTATATCTCCCATAGTGGCACCTTGTGCATTATTACTTCCAGTGCCTGGGAATAGTGCCCCGGCTCCTCCTGGGCTTACTAAACCTGGCGCGTCCAGAGAGCCACTACCGGTAGTCAACTGAGAAGAGGTAGCAGAAACTGGAGACAAGAGTACCCCAGTTGCCGCGTTACTGCCAAATGAAGTAGATGGAAGAAGAATTGTGGAACTTGCATTAAGACGAAGTTGAGGAGGCATTTGTGGAGGTAATGGGCAAAGTGGTTGAGGACTTTCATCTTCTAATATAAAACATATAAAAATGCAACTTCTATGACTGTATTACAAGTTCATTTGATTACATAGGTCATTAGTAAAGGTGAGTGTTAAAAATAATACTGAAAAAAAGTAAGCTTTCTCTTTTCAAAACAATTTGCTTATCAAAATGAAGAGAAAATTTATTATTGAACAAAATATTATCAAACCTGATAAAGACTGTGACGTTTTCGATATAATTAGGGATGGAGGCCTATTGAGTTTCGGAGTTTGTTGATACTGTGCGTTTGCTCCAAAAGGTTGTGATTGAGAATGACTCAGCGTACAGCGTGACAAAACTGGTGTCACATTACCAAGTGAATTAGGACCGTTGTTACTGTTGCCACTTTTGTTCGAAAACGCTGAGATGGAACGGCTAGCAGGTATACCACCTGCTAGATAGGGGGTTGCAGGTACCCCAAATGGTGTCTTCTTATAAGCAGCAGCGCCAGTACAAAGTTCAACAGTGTGACCAGGAAATAGACCTGTATGTGACACACCTTTAGCTGTCACAAATCCTTTCCACATGGCAGTTTGGCCTGATTTATTAATAACATTATAGTCCGACTGGGATAAAGCGGAATCCCCTGGACTCATACGTAGCACCTAAAAACGCAAATTGCGATCAATAATTCATCCACGAACCATGTTCTCTTTTAGACAAGTTAATATAACTTATCAAAAATTAACAACATTAGATAAGTACGAGGTAAAGATAATATTTTCAATTGATTCAAGTCATTTTTCTTAATTAATTTGTCATCTAGCGTTAATTGATTTTCAATTAAGGATGCTAGTGCTTGTTTAATAAAGGTAAAAACTGCATAACTTGAATATCGGTTCATAAAAAGTCGGGGAAATCAGATCATCATTAAAATGATCATGTAAAACAGCAGCAAAACATAAATTAATGACATTGCTCTGTGCATTAAATTGACAATTCAAATATTGATATTTGTTTATTTTACCATTTAGCACGTCATAATTAACTCTTCCTACTCCGTTAGAATGGGGGTGCAATGTTCGAAATTAATATGTAATTATCTCTTTCACTGTCTGTGACCGATTTGTCTTTTTTGATGTATTTTCGTAGCTTACAGTACTAAAAATATGTATGTTTTAAATATATGGCCGATTTTTAATGAAATTCTATTAATATTCAACATTTATTCAATCTAGAAAGAGAATTTTGTCCAATATGTTTCTTTCAAGGCACGTGATAATAATAATTTTGACACTTCCAGGGTATGTTAAAATATACTTTTCTTAAAATAACTTACATTTCTATATAGTCAAAAAATCAATTATTGTATATATAAAAGAAGTAAAGAAACCCAAACTTTGAACTGTGAAAAATAAAATTGTGTAAAAACGTGTTTCTAATCTTCAGTTTACACAAGATAAATAATATGACAAATATATATTTGTCATAATATTTAATTTTGTATAAACCGAAGAATAGAAACGCGTTTTTAAACAATTTTCTTTTCTTTTTTTCCACAGCTCAAAGTTTGGGTTTCTACACTTCTTTTATTCATTATTACCACAACCGAGTACTTTTATCATTTTTCTTTATATTAAAATTTAAATAAAGCGAACGAGCAAATTGCTTTTAGTTGTCAAATATTAATTTACAAAGTAGGTACAATATCTACATCTAGGTAATAGCCATATATATCGACATGGTTCTCCATATTTGACCCTTTAACATACATATGTCACTTTACATACACACAAAACTATTACAGTTGGCTGTGGTTTTAACATAATTCTTTTAATTTCCCATGCCAAGATAAAATTGTAGTCTATTGGACATGACCACAGTAAACAGATGATGAGAAAATTAACCTTAAACTAAAGAAAATGGATTATTTATTTAGTTCAGGTAAAAAAATCGATTTGATTTCTATATGCAGTCAAACCAACAGACGGTAATAAATACTGCTTTTAAAATTATTACTATTTAATGTACAGTTGCTGTCAAAAAGCCTAAGAATAAATACTATAACAACGCTTTGATAATAGGAGATGGTGCATATCAACAATATAACATCAGCTAATATCCAAAAACGTACAGCGACTGAATGGCGCAAATCTTTTTGTTTTACACAAAAGAACACAAAGCTACTCATTTTTCTATAATTTCTATTATACAAATGTTTCCAATATGATATTATTTCATCTTCTATGAAATAATACATATATTAATGCGACAATATTCCCTACGAATTAAGACGATGACAATTATCTATTTTTAGTTCAATCCTCGTCTATTAACTCTTACCGTAATTAAATCTCCAGCTATAAATGAAATGCACTGTGGATTATCCGGATTCGAAAAATCAACAATAGCTTGTGACTGAACAGCGAAACATGTTTCTAAAAAATATTACATAAAATATAATTATCTAAATGTATTAAAAATTAGAAAGGTTTAAAAGAGCATATTTGTATTCCAGTGAATGCAGAAATAAACTACACCTGTTCTCATCCATAGCCCATTTATTTTGAATAACAATTTTTATTTAAGAAACAAGGCCTTTTACTCGCACTTATATTTTTAATCTCTCTTGTTATCCTTACTCTATACCCTCATCCATTTTAGGACTTGTGTCCTCAATATAGTGAATGACCATAATATTTCTTTTTATTACAAACCCGGACAATTGAAAATAATCTACCAGACATATTTTCATACATTCTTAAATTTTTGTATTATCATAGAATAATTAGTATATAAAGTTTATTATATATTATTACTCTATGAGTATTACGGTACTCTGAATATGGGCTATAAAACTTAGAATAACCAAATTCGGTCAATCGATTGTCTTTTGCTATGTTACAATCTGAGCAACTTTCATAGAAATCGAACTGTGTTAGCTATTTTTCTAAAATTGTTTCTTCTTTCTTTCTTCATCACTGATAATGGTACCTAAACTTTATCCGATTTGGATGAAATTTGGCACAAATATTTAATCTCTGAGAGACTATAAAAATCCGTTTTAGTTTTGTTGTTATATCCTAGCAACCGCCGCCTGTACTTATCTCTATATTTCTAATTTATCTAAATTGAAGGGTTAAAGAGATTTTAAGATACAAACTCAAATTAGAAACTATCACTATAAGAATACAAAAATTAATTTAAAAATTTCAATTAAAAAAGATAATCTAACCTTTAATATTCTGGCGTAACTCTGCACTGGTTTCTAAAATTGAATCCAAATTCTGTGCTTTGTCATTAAAATTTATTTGTCGTCCTGTTTGCAATTTGTCCACATTACTTTTTGCAGTAGTCATTGAATCCTTTTGTGAGTCACTTGTTGGAGCAGAGGAGTCACTATGATTGGGCAAGACTAATTGAATGTTTCCTATCTGATTTTTGGAATACGAAGGCTCAGCTTGAGTGGTATTATTAGACAGATTTAGTTGATATATGTTATTGGAACCATTCCATAAAGATGGATCAGCAGGTGCACTTCGAGGTTGTTCACTTGTAATCTCTGTTTTGGGACTGGTTTCCTAATATAATAAAGTGATAGTTAATTCCGATCAATTTATTGACACTTCTAAACTATATTCAACAATCTCAAGCACAACCAAATGAAAACAGCTTTGAAATCAGTTGATTGATAGCTCTGTAGAAAGGAATTTACCTAAATTTTGTATCTTAGCCTGTTATTCATAGCCCTGCAACTACACAGTAGTTGAGAGAATTACACCATCCAGTTTTATCAATCATGTACTAGGTACACGATTAAATTAATTAAATTCATTGGATTTTATGACATTGATTTAAAAAAGTATCTATCTATAAAATCAAAACGAACAATTATATACAGTAATACTGCACTAACCACAGAATTTTTTTTGATTTAGTCAATGATGGATCTTTAATAAACTCACAGAGGTAGGTACCTATAGTGTTTAGAATAGATCATTTTGTGAATTTATAATACCTAATAAAAAATAGGCAAACAAACATACATAGATATTTTATTATTTTATCATTAAAGATAAGCTGACCGGAAGAAATATATATCCCAGTCATTTTAGATGTGTGTACATTGCATTCAACAGTGCTATACATATTCAGAGGTATTCTCAAAGACGTTATATAATTAGTATAGTAGTAGTATAATTGAAATCTGTGGGTATTCTAAAACTGATGCAATCGGTCTTGTTTGAAACTGTCAATGAAGTTTTCAAAGATCAAAGCTTATCAAATTTTAACATCTGTTGACAGTTGCAATGATTTTTAAATAAAAAGACATTCTTAAGAGGACCATTGTGGAAACAACTTATAAATCTTCGAAGCACTATAAAATGATTGTTTGTGTACTTTACTAAACTTGGCACTATAGCCATGTAACTTAAATTTAGAAAGTATGACAATATTTGTCAACATCTCAAACATCGGTAAATAAATGCTCTTTATGCTTTGTATGAACGAATAATCTCAGAAAAGTTAGGTACCTACTCTTTACATCAATATTTTAAAAAAGAAAGCCAACATAGAAAATTATTCTCTTACTGCGTATTTCAATATTAGATTAATCAATACAATATTATATTTAAACAATACCTTAAATGAAATTAGACCACAAAATTTTGAGTTGTTTATTTTGGCAAAGGTAGGTTGCAAAACCAGGACATATGCAGACATACAATAAGAATTGCAGCTATCTACGAGTACACTCATTTTAACATATGTGTAAGTATAAAATGAATGCATATTTGATTGACAAAATAAAGTTGTTCAGCAGAAGTCATTCATATTAAACTGAGATACATATTCTAAACCTTCGTTAAATACACATTATATCCATAAATTAATCATGCATATTAAGTGTAGTTATTAAAACTTTCAATTAGTTACAAGGAAAATTAGCAATTTTGTTCCAAAAGCTTTTTAGCCGCACCTCTGTGATAGAAAGAATACTAATAATAACATACCAAAGGTAAATTAATGTATGCAACTTATGTCTTTCAACTAATGTGAAAACAAACTACGCAGGTGTAAGGTACCTACAACTTTTGCTAGTAAACTAATGTTCTGTATGATTTATTACTATAATGTCTAAGTACTGATTTTAAAACGAAAATAAATAGTATATCCAACCTCAAGAAGAGCAAACTATAGGGATAAATAACATATTGTTGGATTGTTATATTGCCTGTTGGTTTTTTTTAGAGTTCATAAATCGAGCTATAGGCCGGGTAGGCATGTAGGGAATGTGATCGAATGAAAGTGGTGTCACGTGCGAAGTATCATGAAAAGTGCATGACACATATTAGCCTCATTCACTGCCTACAAATGTTTAATCTGAAAGGTGTGAGTTTTATCCAGACAAAAGTAATTCCATGTATTCCGGATCACAACATACCTGAGCAGCTATATTTTTTCGGGGGGGGGGAGTCTGATTTTAGACACCTCCCCTTTTTTCAAAGTAAAAATTACCACCAATTTTCCCCCAAAAATTTACTTGTTAACTCTCTTTTGCCATGTGTTTTACAAATATTGTCTTTTGGTATTACTCATTAACGTGGTATAAAACACAGAAGCTACCATGCTACCACAGCATTATAAACATTATTTCAAGACACCATAGAGACCACTACACTTAATGTGTGTAGCTATCTATTACATTGTATATTATCTGGCGTTATAATCTCATGCGCCCACAGTCAGGTACATATATTTTCACTTACAATTTTGTGTTAGAATAACAGTCTGCCTAATAGATGTTGTTATGGTAGCCTTGTTTTCTTTAATCATACATTCTATCAATACAAATACTTTAATAAGTAGCATATAAGGTGGGTACTTATCTACGGCAGCTGTACAATCTTGGTACAAGTCAAACATTATTGTTTGCCAATGGAAACAAGATTCCTCACGCAATTATGTTGCTTAATATTGATGGAAAGGATGGCACAGAGTTTCACAACAGTTTTCATATATAGCAGCTCTTCAATTTTAGTAGGAAACAGAAAAAAGAAACTCATAAAGATATATATTATTGACATGATTGTGTATTCTTTATGATATACGCTCTATTTTTGAAGATTTGGCACCTCAGTTGGCTCAGAAAAACTATGTTGTAAAAGCACACATAGATCACAGCATTAATAGGTCGACAGTTTATGTTGAACCTTTCTGATAGAATATGTTAAACTTGGCACTCCATCCCCAGGTGAAATACAAACCACTAAGTTGAGCAATATTTAAAAAAACGTAATAAAAAATTATGACAAGATATTGGAGTATAAGTTCAGGAATTCAACAATTTCTAGCAAAAACATTGCACTTCGATGGCTATGGCTGTTAATGAATTAACCAAAGTTTAGGAAGAACAAATTACAGGAGGGAAATACACAGTAACAACCAACATTCTACGCAGTGTTTATACTGGTTATACTGAAGCAATGATCAATATTCCCTTTTATTCACATCCCAAATTAGTTGACTTGTTATAGAAAAATTATTTGAATATTGGACTTCCAGATACTAAAACCTTGCCATGAACAGAAGAATTGCACATATTATATGGACCATAGCCATACTAATCATTCCAATTTCTTCTTCAGATGCAGAAAGGGAATTTTCAGTTTTGAAGCACATTAAGTATTATAGA